>WAAB01000603.1:0-34015 GCA_013389865.1 Piaya cayana
GATTCTATGATTCTATAAATCTGAGATTTGACTAGCTCAACAGAATGGGCTGTACATTTTTCAAAGTACATGAAGATTGCTAAGCAATGTATGTAATCTTACATGTCAAACTGCTCAGTATTATAGCCACAGCAGCTGATTATTCCATTTTCAGATCCATGATCTTGAAATGCCTGGGAAATTAAAGAAGAGGGTATGATGAATTCAGGTTTACCATCATCATTATAACTTCTTGGGGTGGAAAACTAAGAACCTAAAAGAAGCCTGGCTTCTTTGGAGAACCACAGTGACAACTGTAATACAGAGCAAGAAAGTGATAGTTAAAACAAGTCTGCATGCAGAGTGCAAAAAATGTGCCACTAATGCTAGTTGGGGATTTTGGTAGAGCTGAATATGGACACAGCTTGATGTTAGTCAAAGGCTTAGTGCAAACTCCTGTGAAAGTGGCAACTCCTGCTTAGAGTATGAAGAACTGAACATTCATGGTTTGCTAACTCTTGTTTTTGCAGTTTGTTGTCTCGGCCATACTGGTGAAACAGGGTTCTCGTCTGCAGTGAGAGGTGCATGCTAGAGGCTGAGGGTTTGGGGTTTTGAGATACTTGCCAGTGGTTGAGATTTGTAGCCTTTGATGGAATGTGGTTGGTTTCCCCTGTTTCTGTGCCCTTAGCTTTTGATTGTCACAGGCCCCTTGCTCATCCTGGATAATCTCTAGAAAAATATTCATCTATTCTGACCTTGAGTTTCCACACACACAGAGAAACAGTTTAGTATCAAAACCTTAGTCTACATCAGAAACATGTAGGTAAAGCAGTGGTTGTATTTTAGGTTAAAGAGTTGGTGTGATGCATAGAGCTGTAACACGCTATTCTAAATGCGTTTTGAAAATATAGCTCCAAACGTTTTTATAAATCTTCCCATACTGTCGTGGTTGGTTAGCTCAGAACAGACGCTAAATATTATCAAGCTTGGTGGAAATTATCGCATTCATACAGACAGAAATCTTATTGTCAGTTATTGAGTCCTGCAAATGAGAAAGGATGCATGTATTGTACCATACTCTTTGTTAATTTGACAAGTGTAATTTAAGTTTAATTGAATTTTGTATTACATTAGTGAAACTCTGTTTTGACTGTTCCATGGCATATATCAGAAAGCCCTAAGCCTAATAACAGAAAATCTACATAACCTGGCTATTAAATATTTTTCATGACTGAATTAGAAAAAAAAATTCTGTCAGACTAGAGTATATCACTGGAGGTAAAATAGTAGGGACTATTTAACTGCATTAAGTCACTTCCTGACTTGTAAGCCATTCATTTTAACTTCAAATGCATTTAAAAATTTGTCTTGGAATGTATTTGTTTTAATAATCTGCACAATTTTGCTTACTAGTTTTGAGTGGCACAATCAGTCATTCATCAGACAGGTGTTCTATGACTAAAAAAAAAATTTTAACAGCAGAAGTGTGCCCAAAGGACCATGATTTGTTCCATTAAGCATGTTTCAGGATGTATGCAGATAAACTCAGATGTTACAGTATGGATAAGAGCCATCTCTACTTTCAAATGGAATTCATATGGTTTTAGTCGACTTTTGTTTTTTTTTTTTAAAAATTCAGATTAAGCAACTAAAATATGAGCCCTCTGAAACACAGATAACCTTATAAAAAAATCCTTTGCAAAACATCTTTGAGTTCTGCATTTTGTTTTCTTAGAATACTCTCTTCATCTGCCCAGTAATTTTCTTATTCTTTATTTCCTTGAAACGATCTGCAGTGTTATTTGCCTCTGTGTAAAGAACCTTTTTGCTCAGAACACTTGATGTTGTTTGACCCAGTGGAAAGCTGTTACACTCTCACCTGCCCAAAAGCTCCCCAACACCTTGGCACAGGTGGAGGTGCATCTTGAAAGTGAGACTGTGCACTACGGTTGGAGTTACTGTGGTGAGGAGTCATTTGTGCTTCTGACCTAGCAGAAATATGACCTGCCAAATTAAATGAACTCCTGAACAGCTGAGTGCTTTCCTCAGCCTTTACATACTCTTATTTTTCTTTCCTCAGTGCCCCAGGTTTGTTTTGGATCTTGGTGTTCCACCAAAAATTTTTTCTACTTTGTAAAATAATAGGAAAAAAATCAACCCATAAGCATGAAGTTGCTAATTAAGTCATCTGTCCTTTCAGTTTCCAGCAGCCTGGTTGACCATGTTTGATGCAGTGCTTATTCTGATCCTAATACCCTTAAAAGATAAATTGGTGGATCCTATTTTAAAGAGGAATGGTTTGCTCCCGTCCTCGTTGAAGAGGATTGCAGTTGGAATGTTCTTTGTAATGTGTTCCGCGTTTGCTGCAGGTAAGAAAACAACTTTGAAATCTGCTAACACAGCTATTTATTCTGCTTCTTGCAACAGCATTTTTAATAAAAACTCCTATTCAGGATTATTCAGACGTCTTTTCCATGGGATAGTTAGAATGCGACTGCATGGATGCATTTCCCACAGTGAAAGAGGTTTTATCCACAGATCTTCTACTGGTTTGAATGTTTGCAATAAAATTCACCCACTTTTACTGCCTAAAATGTCGGGTATACCTTTTAAACCCCAACTTTTTAGTTTAACATAACAATGTTATTTTCTAGTATGTTTGGTAGAGGAGGACTAATTGTGTTCTGACTATATTTACTCAACAGATACCTTTAGCTTTGTGATCAGTGTTTGGGTTGCCTGAACAAAGTGTCCAGCATCTGGATATAAAGCTGTTAGTCCTCTTAAAGTAAACTTTATGGCATTGCTAAGTCCTTGTTGTGTGGTTTGTTAACAATTTATCTTGAAGTTGTAAATTTATTTATCCTGAAAAGTAACTTAGTTCAGAAATAAGTATGTTCCTTCATCTAATCTGACTTCCAAGTATTAAAAAAGTGAAATTTTGCCTAAAATCCTTTTCCTTTATGTGAAATAATAAAATTAGTTCATGGCTGAACGTGAGTTTCCTCCCACTTTGGGTTTTTTCTCCCCTGCCTTAATGTTCCCTAATGTTTGGGAATTACTGTAGTGTAAAATAGCTTAGCTATAGCATGAAAAGAAAAAGATAGCATCTCTGTTCGAACCATAAATCAGCTGCATTTGAGATGATTTAAAGTTGTTAAGCACTGCTGATGTGGAACTGAACATCTCTGAGCAATGCTTCATAGAACCTATAGCCTTCACCTAGTATCGCTGTAATGAACATATTGATAAAGCATTATAGCATTAAATAAATTAATTTCAGCACTTGTAATCTCCTATATTTTAGAGAGAGGGACACTTTATACGGCTATTAAGATTTCTCTTTAAGAGAGAGATAATTACCTTATTAGGCCAAGGTCACTTTGTGTGTGGGCAAGAAAAGTTCTTAAAGCAAAGTCATTTAAACTTAAAATAGGAACATTTCTCTTATTCTGTGTTACTTAGGACGCTGCAACCAGCAAAAGATGATGATGTAATACTTAAATATCAGCTCTTTAAATAGAACCTGCTGGCTCACATATAAGTGAATTCAAAGCCAGCAGTATCTGTCTTATTAGTGCTGGTGGGGAGGGGAGCAGAAAGCATGTTGAGCTGTGGTAGCTGAGTGAGGGAATGGATTCATATAGCAGAATTCTTAAAAATATCATAACCCTTCTTGTTTTCTATTCAGCTACAAATGTAGCACGTCATCCTCCCCTAACTCGTCCACACTAGAAACTGGGAAGGTGAATTCTTTGGATGGTTATCTTGCAATCTTGTTGGAAAGCTTAGCCTTTAGAGACAAGTTAACATCCCTTCATCATAGCATCAGTTTAAGATAGGAATGGTTGGACTCGATGATCTAAGAGGTGTTTTCCAACCTAGAGATTCCATGATTATTAGAGTTCCAGTTGCAACAAATTTGGGGCACAGGAAACTGTTTATTTCTAGCAGGGTGGAAAGCTTCTGTTAGTTTATATGTTTAATAAAATCTTTATTTTCTCATTAAATGATATTTATAGAAGCCATGTTTTAATATTCCTGAAATATGACATCACTTCCAGCCATTTCTGTAGAGAGAAATACTGATTAAAATCTTAAACATCTGAAGATGTTAAGGTAGAGGTATCTTAAGGATTTGTTTGTGCTGTGTTTCCATTTTAACTTGCTTACCTAACTGGCATTAGTTGTGGACACTGCTTAGGCTACTTATTAGATTGTTTACATTATTTTAATTATCCTATAAACTGTGTGAGAATACAACTGATTAGACTTAACTAACATCTGCTGTCCTTCATGCGTTTTATTGTAAATTCTGAGCAGCAGTATTTAAAGTCATTCAACTGGAAAATCTATTTCATTTGTAGAGTTTAAACAATTATAGCAAGAAATAGAGATTCTTCTAACTGCAAAACCTGTGAGATTAAATTTGAAGCTTGTCTATCAAAGTCTAAGAAAGAATCAATAGATTCTAGATTCTGAAGTACTCAGCGTTGAAGATAAATTTATGGCAAGGTTTGGTGTATTGTAGTTATGCTCCTGTGTGGCTAAACACTCTTAAATTTGCTTATGTTGTGAAGAGTATCGAAGGTGTTCAGGATCATTAGATGTTTTGAGGTGCAGTAACTTTATGGTGAATGTATATGAATGAAATTATGTCTGAGTTCTTAGCTGACTGCACTGCTTTGTTTACATTTTAATTAAGTTCCACTTTAAAATGTATGTCAGCTGTATTGAACCCGAAACATCAGGAAATCTAGCTTTAAATTAATTGCATCAGCTCGTTGTAGTCCAGAGGGCACTGAGGTGGCTGAAGAGCTACAGAAAGATACTTAAAAATAAGATGGGTAAGTGGTCACCTAAACAAGTGAAGAAAGGAGAGAAAAGATGTGGTGTCTTGGCACTAAGAAGCACTAAGTTCAGAACAGACTTTACCTCAGAACCAGACACTAAGGAAAGCACTAGTTGTAAGAAATGTTGGGGGGGCCTAGAGGCAATATTTAAATAGACTGGAGTAATTCTAACCTCTACAGTTCTTGTGTCTTGGAAGATTAGATTGAAGAGCTGTTGTGAGATTTTGTACTTCAGTAGATTCTGAACTGCTACGAATAAATAAACATAGGTTATACAAGTGCAGATTCCATCCTTTTCAAAGTACTTTGTAGGTCACTCGTTAATGTGTGCTCCCTCCCCTACAGACCACACACGTGTGTGTTTGTATATATAGGGCCTCCAGGGAGTTTCCTCATTCTTTCTTCCCAGCTTGGGTCTCTTGCCATGACCAGGACTAGTGAGAAAGTACGTCATGGTATGAGGTGGTTTTGGCAAACACAGAATCATAGAATAGTTTGGATTGGAAGTGACCCTAAAGATCATCCAGTGATGATCCCTGGGCAACCTGGGCCTCCACCCTCACAGTGAAGAAATTCCTCCTTCTGTCTAGTCTCAATCTGCCCCTCTCCAGTTTATACCCATTGCCCCTCATCCTATCACCACAAGCCTTTGTGAACAGCCCCAACCCAGCTTTCTTGTAGCCCCTTCAGGTACTGGAAGGTCACTATAAGGTCTCCTCAGAGCCTTCTCTTCTCCAGGCTGAACAACCTCAACTCTCTCTGTCTGACTTCGTATGAGAGGGGCTCCAGCCGTCTGTGACATATCAGTCATTTCTCTTGGAACGCTGCCACTTAGCAGAGAGGTGGTGATGTGGTTGCACCCCTCAAGGTTTGTGTGTCACAAATTTGGGAAGAAACAGGAAAACAGATATTCTATTGTGCATTAGCAATTGCCTGAGATTGTTTTTATGAAAAATGCTGTCAATAGCATCAGCCAACGTGATGTTAAATGCCCGTGTCATCCTTCGGCTGCCTCTAGGAAAGAGAAATCTCTAAGTGAGGAAGCAGATGTAATCACTTGTACATGATATAATATCCATGAAGCATTGTGTCTGTCATCTAAGCCATGTAAAATTTTATGTATTTATTTTTTGTAAGAGGACTGATATTTTTTGCCCCACGATTAGGTCAGATCTTGGCTCACTAAGTAGAAAGAGACCAGAACTGACAGGTGCTAAATGGGAAGCCATGTGGGTGTAACACTTAGTATAGGAAGTGGTGTCATTGACTCAGTCATGCCTCTCTGAATTGGTGATGAATAAATGCACTTTATTTCTAAGGATATTGAGAGCTCTTTCATGGAAGTTCTTTCTGGGTGAAGCAAGGAGTTTTATTAACTGTTAGCTGTTCTGTGCATTTTTAGGCAAATCCTTTAATCTGGGCAACTTCAGCAAAACCCTACGGCATTATTTGATATTCACTTTCTATTCTAAACTGTTGTGTTGAGCAAACTAAAAGTGGTTATATTTTACACAATTGTGTCTATTTTTTGTTCTACATTAAGTACTTCCTATGCAATGTGTTGCTTGTAAATCGAACTCTAATGAGCTTTTGGATCTCTTGGGGTGATAAGTGTATAAATGCCACTATCATATTCATAGAGTGTTTTCATATTTCTAAAGGACTAGTGTAGCCTTTTTGATAAGAAAAATGGTTTCCAATTTATTAATACTATGGTGGCAGATGGAATCATTCAAAGCTACAAAGTAGTAGTTTGTGAAAATGAGATTGTCTTTAAATAAACCAGCATAGTTTGTATGAGAGCCTTCAGCTAATCCATCTGGGAAAGGTTTGAGTATTTGTATAATTATTGCTACTGACTAAGAATACAATTGCGAGCTCTATGGCAGGAGAACTCAGTGTCTTGCAATAACAATAGCAATACTAGACTGAAATGTTTGATGTTAGGAAAGAAGGAAATAGATCTTCCTATCTTATTATAATTTATAATTGCAATGCAGGACTGCATCCTAATTCTTAATATGAAGAAACAATGTTTGCCTGCTAGGTGAATCTTATTTTCCTTCTCCCCATGTAGGAATTCTGGAAAGCAACAGACTAAAAATCGTAAAGGTTAAAACAATTAATCAGACAATTGGAAATGTTACATATCATGCTGCAGATTTACCAATATGGTGGCAGATTCCTCAATATGTGCTGATTGGATTCAGTGAAATATTTGCAAGTATAGCAGGTAAGAGTCTTTGTCTGTTTAAATTAAATAAATGATGGATTCTTAGAAAATAAAAATTTACTTTTCAAATCATTATAAATAAGCTGTAATGTTCCCAAATACAATGCTTTAAAATATACTTAATATAAGTGGCAAGCACAGTTGTCTTTTCACATCTGAAAATTGTCTATGTAAGTATATATTTTCAAGACTGAATTTCAAGCAGACCAACCCTGAAAATATTGCGTGTCATCCATTTAGCATTGTATATTTCAAGCCCTAATGGAAAACAATATACTCTTACAATATCTTATTTTAAGTTACAGTTCTAATGCAGTATTGTTTCTGCTGAATCTTCCTCTGTTGCAAATAAAATTTGTGCTTTGTAATTTTTTCGGCTTAAAAACTGAGCTCACAGTTTAAACATCAATTAGTAAGTGGAAACACTTGTCTGAGGGAAAAAAGGAAGAAATAAACTATCTTTAGAAAGATTTACCACCAGTTTAAATTCATGTTACTTGAAGTTTTTACATGTCTGAAATAAGAAAAACTGTGACACTCACTCTAATCTCAAGTTTTTATGATTATTACTAATGAAGTAGCTATTTTTATACAGTTTTATATGCTTTACTTATAGATCAGTTTTTCAATAGTTGTTTTAGCACTTCAGTGTGGTACTCGCCAAACTGAAACACTGTTCAAATCTTATGTTTCTTGAACAAATATGACATCTTAAATTTCTTAGTACTGTTCTGTGTGTTGTAGTGGACAGCTGTGTGATGATAGTGATTTTTAAGCTGAAAGTTAAGTGGGAGGAGAGGGCGGATAGGGCTATAAAATCTTATTTTCTGGTCTGTTTCATATACACGTAGGGCTCATTAGCAGGAGGAAAGCATAGGCAATTCTTCTGATGTCCCTGTGGTGCGCCCAGCAATGGTTTACTGCGATTAAACAAGTGAAATGCCGTTACGAATCTCTTAGCAGGGTGTTTACAAATGTACTGCTTGGGAGCAATGCTAAGTTACCAGTAACTGAAACCTTTCATGATTGTAGAAGTAGCTATTCTGATACTACTTAAATAGAATTGCAGAGCTACCTGATGTAATATGTTGAAACTCCTCTAGTGACTTGATTTAAAAATCATTTAGTATTTGCTTAACTAGTTATTTATTAATGTGTTAAAATACTGTTTCAGAATATTGAACTTTGAAGCTTATGCATTCAAACTGGCATTACATATAGCTCCTTTTCTTTGATTCCCATGATAGAATTTCCTGGTTTCGTTTCCCCTGAGTAAGAGGGTACTTTCATTCCCCGTGCTGGGCAAGCACAGTGGGTTAAAATGAGATTCTCTAAATCTCGACAGCCTTGCTGGCAGTTGTCCCAGCTGTCACATGGCCCACTTGTTCCCCTCTTAGTGGAACAGAGAACTTCTCCATTGGGTTTCTGGTTACATGTGTTCTCCTGTCATCACAGTTGTTAGGAGATAAAACAAAGTGGTTGTATTGCTTGGCAAGTAGAAGAAAATGTGGACTTTGGGTTTTTCTTTCTATCTGCTCATTTGCTCTAAGCTTTTCTTCCAGCTGTCTGGCCTAGGATTTCATGTGATTGGAAGAACTAGACATCCAGCACACCTTAAACTGGTTGGAAGAATTCTTTTTACTTAGAGCTTTGGCTTGTGTGTATTTGTAGTCTTGCAGTATGCATTCAAATGCACCACTAGGGTATTTTTTCCTCCTGGTGGATGGTAGGTTGAGGCCAAACACTAGATTGTTGTTGGGAGTGTCCCTTTTACAATGTGAATGCAGGGTTCTCCAACAACCAGTTAGGTCTACACACACAGAGCACATACCTGGAAAGCAGCACCTAGCACGTTGTGACATTAACACAATATTAGGGAGGATCTGCAAAGGGACCTGAACAGGCTGGACTGCTGGGCAGAGTCTAATGGCATGAGGTTTAACGAGAACAATGCCCGGTCCTGCACTTGGGGCACAACAACCCTGAGCAGCTACAGACTGGGAGAATTCTGGCTGGAAAGTGCCTGGAGGAGAAGGACCTGGGGGTGTTGGTTGACAGTGACTGAACATGAGCCAGCAGTGGCCCAGGTGGCCAAGAAGGCCAATGGCATCCTGGCTTGTATCAGAAATGGTGTGATCAGCAGGTCCAGGGAGGTTCTTCTCCCTCTGTACTCAGCACNAAAAAAATTTTCACAGAAAGGTTCATTGGGCAGTGGCAGAGGCTGCCCAGGGAGGGGGTTGATTCACTTTCCCTGGAGGTGTTTAAGGCACAGGTGGACGAGGTCCTGAGGGACATGGTTTAGTGTTTGATAGGAATGGTTGGACTTGATGATCCGATGGGTCTCTTCCAACCTGGTTCTATGATTCTGTGATTTGGACATAAAGTCCTACTGGATTGCACCAGCTGAAATCCTAGTTCTTCACTCTTTCTAGGTCAGCAGTCATTGTTGCAGATGCAGGTGACAAATGGCTGAAGGTCTGAAGTCATTGTCTGATATCGAATAAACGTCCCATTCCTGATGCCTACACAGTGCAGAAACCACAGGAGCAAAGTCCTTGAATTCATTTGTTTCAATTAACAACTAGTAAGATACGGGCAGAGTTCATTATCTTTAAGGCACACTAAGACACAGGATGCTAAACACTTAGATTCTTAAACAGAAAGTGTGCTTCAGCGGTGCAATCAATATATATGCTTTTCCCGAGGATGTACCTGCATAGTCATTGCTGTCCCATGTTACAGTACATTTATGTGTGAGCAGTAACTGTCACTAGTTGTAACACACAAAAATCTGAAGATTGAAGTCTTGCTTAATTGAGTTACTTATTAAAACTAAGGCTGGATGTAGCATTTCTATCAAAAGAGTGAAATAAGTTACTTTTAGTTATAAATTTAGGGATTGTGCCAATTAAATCTGAACTCAGATGATTTATGAGAAATGCAAGTGTTCATGCAAAAATAAACAAATTCCTTTCCTCTTACACGTTCTGGTTTCCTGGTTAGGCACTGTTACTAGTTTACAGTTGTTCACAAGAAGAAAAATAGCAAACCTATCTGCAGCGTGTGGAAAGGTCAAAGATTTGAAACATTCTCGGTTTGTTGAATTCCAAACCGAGAGTAGGTTTTTTTCAATTGCTTTAGTGGGCTTCTTCGTGAGAAGCAAGGTCTTTGAGGATTATGCTGTTCTTATGTGAACAGTCTGCTGTCCTGCACTTGCTGGGTCTGAACCAACAGCTTTATAACTTCAAAAACTGCTGGTCAGTGTTAGGAAAACTGCAAATGCTTCTGTTTCTTTGAACCAGAAATTCTGTGTGGATCTTAAATGCTTTGTGTCTTACCCGTTCATTTGATTTGTTTTACAAAGTTCCTTTTCCTGCCTTCTGATTGTTATCTAAAGTGAATTCTTACTGTTTTTAAGAAGACCTTGCCAGACTCTATTAATAGACGATGCTTTACTGATTTAATATTAAAAGTTGGTAAAGGCACCTATTGTGCTATGAAATTCAACTTTAAAGTAAGCAAAGCATTAATGCTTACAAAGCAGTAGTGGTTTGGAAATGTCTGTTGTGAACAAAAAGGGGCTAAATATCACAAGAGCAGAAACATACATTTGTTTTTTTGTTTACTGTTAAACTAAGCATATTCTTATTAAGCCACATTAGTTACACTTGAGGTACCTTTAAAAAGATGACACACATTGCATTAATCTTTTGTATTATGCTGTCAATCCTCTTAGAGCACCCTTATTTAACTGGGAATTGTTATCTCACATGACAACACCAACTAGAGGGTTTAATTTCAAAACTCCTTGTTTGAGGTAGCGTGAAATCGTTATCAATGGCTGCCAGCAGGCAAAAATATCTCTGAAGGCAAAGAAATGACTTTATATTCTTTATGCCAGATTAAATATTAGGGTTGCTAGAAACGTTATTCAGGTTTAGAAGCACGCCTCATTTTGTTGCAGAAAATGCCAGTGTTGCACCCATTTTGGTTTTTGTTTTGAGTCTTCAGATCTTTTTCCAGCAGTAACACTTGCATCCAATATATTTGTAAAATGAACAAGAGACGAAATGGCCCAGATCTCTCATGTGATATACTTGAGCTTAACTCGTACAGAAGCCTGGGGACCAAAATGTGGCTGATACTCTGAGGACTTTTGCAGCGAGAGGTTAAAACCCAAGCTACCCTATCTTGAGGGAAGTCTACTTGTTTGGTTTTGCTTTTTTTTTAATGTAAATTGGGTTGGCCAAATAAATATTCTTAGAAAAAATTGTTACAGTAGTGACAAAGTCTAGGAAAAAAAGTTTGAGTTTTTAATTCTCAAAATATTTCTTCCCCCCTCCCTTCCCCTTTGCAGATGTCTCTCCATCTCTGTAGCTATTCTCTCATTACAGTTTAAATTTACAGGAACCCACACAGCTGAGATGCATGAAGAAAGTTTCAGTTCCCTTCTATAATCACAGACAGGTTGTTGTTGGCCCATTCCGTTGTGTTTTGCAAGGGAAAAGAGAAGCAGTGTGTTGGTTATCAGAGATTTCTCAGGTGGCAGTGCAGAATGCTGTTAGATCAGTGAGAACATACAGTTCTGTTTCTTTATGAGAGCAAAATTCCTCCCTCACAACAGCTAAATTGACCTGTCTGGCTTGAAGCGTTAAGCCT
Source organism: Piaya cayana (assembly GCA_013389865.1). NCBI lineage: Eukaryota > Metazoa > Chordata > Aves > Cuculiformes > Coccyzidae > Piaya > Piaya cayana. The sequence continues at coordinate 11,725 of WAAB01000603.1, forward strand.
TTTCTTGAAAAGAAATACCAATGTATTATTTCAATTAAACTCTGTCTGGAGTAGCAAAAGTCAAAGACCAGTAATGGTGAAAGTAAAGCATGGCTTTATTATGCATGGCATAAGATCTGTGCCATTTTCAGGTCTATAATGCTCTCTTTGCCAAGAAAAATGTTAGATGAGGTATCATTAATTTTCAGTATGAAGCAGACTGTTTCGAAACCAGCATTTCACCTGTCGGAGAAAAAGCGCTGGAAAGAATGTGTTTGACTGTCTCTTGTGAATAATCCCATTTGATTTTGACAGGAGTATTATTCGAAGAAGGAGAGTTAATCATGGGCATTAGCCTTTGCAAAGGAAACCTAACCCCAGTCTGTTCTGTTGATACCAAAATTCAGTAGCACAAATTTTCAATTTGATGTTACTGCTATGTTTTTCTTGGTTAAAATTTGCATAAGGATAGTTGAAAGTTGAAGTCCTCTTTCTACAAGCCTTAAAAAGAATAGGTCAGCAAGCAGCGAGCTTGGAGAATTCTAGATCAAAATGGAATTAAAACTAATTACTGCCTACAATTAATTTCTGTGTCTGCGTGTTCAGATACAGACACCGAGTCTGTGAGAAGTAAACATTTGTGGTCAAAGCAAGAGTGACTTTTGGTTTGAGCCTCTTGTTCTCAGCAGGGAATGCAGTGTGCTTTTTATTTACTGCGCAACAGGTAGGCTATATGGAAACAAGGGAATTGGGGAACGTGGAACTTGCCAGGTTAGAGTTAGTTTAATAAATTTCTTTGAGGATAATTTTAGGCAGAAAAATGAATATGCAGCCTCAGCAGATTTCTTGATTCTTCACACGTAATATTAATAAGATCAAAGTGCGTCTCTCTCATGTTGTCCATTTAAGTTTCCTAGATCTTGATGACCTTTGACAGAGTCCATAAAGCAAATAGATGGAGCTGATAGGGATTCATTCCTTCAATTCCCTGTCTCCTGAAATCCAAGGCTAGTTTTAGATGTTTAACATATCAGAAGTAGTTTACATCTGTAGCTTCTGTAATACTAGTGTGATCTACTTTGTTTCCTAGATCTTCCAATAACATCTTTCTTTTAATCTTTAATACAGGCCTAGAATTTGCATATTCAGCTGCTCCCAAATCTATGCAGAGTGCTATTATGGGACTGTTTTTTTTCTTTTCGGGGATTGGATCATTTGTTGGCTCTGGATTGTTGGCACTGGTGTCTATCAAAAATATTGGCTGGATGAGTAATCACACAGATTTTGGTAAGTTACTTTCAGTTTATCTGTAGTGTATAAAGTGGAAGGCTTCCTTCAGAAGCAGTTAACATCAATCCCATGGCACTGTTAAGTCTTAGCAGTTATTACTTCAAAACTATAAATTTGTCCACTGTTTTGTTAAAGACGAAGTTTCATCTTGTGTGTAAGTATGAAGCAATGTGACTATGCAAAACGATAACGTTGCCCTCGTGAAAGTATGGGAAACACATAGGATTTTACCTTTGTAAGGCCTGCCCGTTACCTGCTCAGCTGTTACTGCATTTCATCACTAGAAATTGTTTATATATATTTTTTTTTTGTATTTCAGTAAAACAATGTTAAAATTATGTGTGGAAGAATGTATTTGGTATAAAGTACTGAAATTACTTTCTCTAGTAACAGGTAGTAGAATGTACCTATCTCTTTCTTAGTGATTATTCAGCTTCCTGGTTTTGGGAGACTTCATCAAAACTACCATGAGTTAATCTGCATTTCTTGACTGCTAGCTATTTATACTTCTAAAAAAGTCTGACGTATCGTCTGCTTTGTATTGCCAGTTGAAGTTAAAAATAATTATTGGCACCAGTAGGTGGCACCTTGGGAATTTCAGAAAATTGTACTGTCATCAGTGGGCTAATTAGTTCCAAGAGAAGAGGCGTGAGAAGTTCTTAAAATGTATGCTAGACCTCCTGTGTATACATGGCTTAAAGTTTAGGCTGCACTTTTCAACTTAGTGTGAGAAAATTTGGTGTTAAAGCTTAATTTGCACTACCAGAAAGTAACGTTGTCTGGAATAGTACCTATGCCGCAGATCGTCATCTTTGGTTTATAAATAAGTTGTTTTTTTAAAAACTGCAAAAGATGACAAGTAGCCTTGACTTTATGGAGTTGTTCTCACCAAATTAAAATTTAATCACATTGAGACTTTTTTCCCCCCAGTCGGTATCAGAATTAGAAGAGCATCTCTTTCTGCAATTCTGTATAGAGATAATTCAGTTGATAAGGGCTCAGTAGCCTTCTCGGCAGCTCTACAGCTGGCTCGATGTTGAAGTGCTCGGTGGGTGATTTTGATCTGTAGCATCCATAGTTGCTACTGTTTTAACTGCTTACATAAATAACTGATGATAACTAGCTTTCATTGGATATAGTATTATTCAAGTTGTTAAGTTCATATCTAAAATTCACATAGATCTTCCAGGGTAAGAATTGTAAGGAGGAGTCTTTCTAAAGGAATGATTTCTGAATTTTTTTATTAGATGCTGTATAGTAACTGTGAGCACGTGCACCAAGTTTCTGCTCTTTCCAATAACTCATGATATCATTTGAGATATCTGCCTGCCTCCAAAATCCACTGAGGATGTTCTCTGCTGGCACTTTAGTGTTGGTTGCTACCACTGAAACGACTGTTATTTCTCTGACAAAAACTGAGATTTCATGGCTTTAATATCCCATCTCATAAAGGATAATTACTACTCTTTAAATACGTCTGCTCTCGAAATGGAGATTCCCATGTATATTGTATTTTAAATGTCAAGGAGAGACTGTTTAATTTTATTGCATTTTATTATAAATGCATTTAATTGAATCTTAAGTTTCAGTAATTAAAGTAATTTAATCTGAACATTTATAGGCATGCTGCGTGAACGACTTGTTAGGATCGATGTGTACTTCACTGTTTTTACTCTCTCTAACCTTTTTGAAGATCATAATGGTCCAATTGGCTGTGGCTCATGTAGCACATTGGAAATGAGCCACAATATATTGTTCTTTGAAACAGAGCAATAGTTAGTGCACCTTTCCTAAGAGAGGAATAAATGTTTTAGCAATAAGCTCCTTAATAATCACTGGTTATAACAACTTTGAGGCAGGGTCAAAGGTGAATTGAACCAAGAAGAAACCACGTGTGGTTTCATGGATTCCAAAAAATTTGTTCCAAAATAAGACTGCGAGAAGATCTCAGTAATCGCTTTCTTTATGTCTACAGAATTGTCAGACTTTTTCCTTAATAGTATTCAGTTTTTGACTCCTTTTATTTTATCTTTGACTTAGCAGAGAAGAAGGCACAGACCTCCAGATAAAGAAAGACCGCATAGCATTAAGCAGCACTGAAAAGACTGCTAGAGTGGGCTCTCTAGTGTATATAGTACAAAAAAAACCTATCATACTTTTACCTGTTTCAGTTAAGCTGTAAAATGTAAGAGACTTTCTTTTTTGTCCTCAACTAAAGCCTGCACTGTATTCTCTGGGCTCCTTAGAAGTATATCTAGTAGAGATAGGCTTTAAGTTGCTAGCCTGCATGAGTGTAGGTTTACTTCCATCTCGAGTGCCATATTTCACTGGGAGCTGTTTCTGAACACTTTACAGTCCAAGGCTTTATTTGCAGAAATGTCTTTTTCAAGTCCATTTAGTGGCCACAGCACAGGGATGTTTTCTTTTTTTCTGCTTTTGAAATGAGTTGTCTCCTCAAAAATTGATGTGATCTCTATTACTTACATTACAAAGAAAGTAAATAATGTATGAAAACACACACTGAGTGTTTCAGCTGTTTTATATAAAAGTCAGCAAAGCATTGCAGTTTTGCAGCAAGAGACTAGACAAAAAGAAAAGAGGCTGTGGGAGGCTGGGGGGAAGAAGGGAAGATTGCTAGCCTGTTAACCCTCCAAAGTTGTTTTGACACTCATGAAGCATGCCCAGTGCTGCATGTGTGTAGTCTTTGTTCACAGAGAAGTTGGAGGAGCTTCCAGCAACTTTTTTGTAAGTAAAAGTGTTACCAGCTTCTTCAGGGATGTTAATTTAAGGTATTGAAGCACAGAAGAAAGCAGTCCTTGTACTGCGAGCATCTTCCTTAGAAGCATCATCTTCTGCTCTGGATAATTAAAAATGAAACTATGTTGTCAGATAGAAATGTTATTTTGTCTGGGTTTGCAGAAAAGCCTTCATTACTTAGGCTTGAAGGGGTTGACATTTTTTGTTTGTATAATCTTTATTAATGTGTATTTTTCTCCCCATTTTCTTCTAGGTAACATTAATGGCTGCCAATTAAACTATTATTTTTTTTTGCTGGCTGCTATCCAAGGAGCAACCCTCTTGCTTTTCCTTATTGTTTCTGTGAAATACGATCATCAAAAATCAAAGATTAATGAAGTAGCTGCCAATGGGAGGATCTGATATCTGTTACAGAGCGGACTTTATTTCAGCAGCACACAACAAAGTGGCAGTGCACCCCGAGTCTGCGAGATCTTGTTTTCTCCAGTGAGACTCTTACTAGACTTGCATGTTACAAGAGTTCTTGTCCCTGCCCCCTCTCATGTAACGTAGGTAAGTGCCTTATGTTGGCGGGGCTCACTCCTTGCACTAAGTCCTGGTGGAGAACAAACACAGATCTTGGAAGCGTATTAACTCCAGGCGTTCAGGTCGCTCTTTGTTAATTGTGAGATGTTTACTTAACTCTTGAAAACTGGGAAACCTACACTTGGAAATTGAGCGTAATGAGTCATGTGTGACATGGATTGTTCCTGACTTAAAACTGCGTAGTGAAGAACAGTGGCTCTAGAGAAACACTCGACAGTCTCAAGCTACTTTGAGGACACTGGAAACAAACATTTTACAGAAGCCTCACATAGTGGTTACAAGAACAAATTTTCAGTCCCGAGAGTCATTTTCGGGGTAGAAACATGGACAAATTAAATTGTGGATTGGCTCAGATTAAAGAAAAAAAAGGGTAGTTTTATAATTTACCATTCAGTGGCAGTGTCTCGAGGATTCGTGTGCAAACTTGCAGTCAAAAGTCTCCAGTACCGAAGACTGAATTATATGTCACAGTAGCTTGTTGTGTAGCTGTAAGTTTTGGTGCACAGTGAAGAGTTGTTGGGACTGAAATGGTTTTACTTCAGAAATGTTTTTATTTTTGAATCTGCATTAGAGGTATTGAGGCAATATGGAAACATCCATCTTTTCATAAAGCACTGCTCAGTCTAATGCTGTTACTTCCCTAAGGAATATCCTAAATATTTGAGAAAGAAAACTGAGACTGAATTCTCAGATGAATGCGCAATAACAATTTAGAAGCTTTTCAGCCAGTTCCTTTGGTCTTATGTCTTACTTCTAGCTAACATGCTACAGGGTTTGTATCTTTCAGCAACACATTCCTATAGCAGAGCAAATGGTTTTCTGTTCAGCCTCTTGAATTTTAATAATTCTAACAATTATGATTAAGATTGTGTGCAGACTGCTATGAAAGATGCAAGGAGTTACATGGAAAGAAAATAAAAACTTTTTATTAATGTGTTGAATTTTTATAATTTCCTTTGTCTGCATTTACGTTTTTAAAATGTCCTTCTTTTGTACATGGACATCTTTTTGATGAGTTTACAAAATGGACTTCCATGCTGTGACTTTTGACCCTTTGTTTTTAAGTGAATAAAATTATACTACAAATATTTTGCTCTTTAGCCTTTATTTCCTAGATCTGCAGTGGAATCCTATTATTTTTCTAACTCCCTGTTAGTTATGTTAGATAATTCAGCAGTATGCAAGCTTTCTCTTTGCCAAGGTAAATCAGTGGAGATGCTTCAGCTATTACATTACGTAATATGATTTAGAACTGAGGTAGCGAAAGAAAAGAAGTGAGGAACATCTCATATGAGGAAAAGCTAGTTTTCTGCCTTTAGTTAAAAGCTCTGTATTTTATGTTAAGTTTCTGGAATATCCTGTTTACAGCTAGCCGTTTTTTAAATATTAAGACTGTACAAGCTGTATAAAGAGCATAAAGGGAACAAATAACTTCTTTCTGGAATGTTTGCTGGTTTAGTCTCTGAAACAGATGAGTCTGTAGTGTTTCTGGTGAAGGGGCTGGAGAACAGGCCTTATGAGGAACAGCTGAGAGAGCTGGGAGTGTTTATCCTGGAGAAGAGGAGGCTGAGGGGAGACCTCATTGCTCTCTACAACTACCTGAAAGGAGGTTGTGGAGAGGAGGGAGCTGGCCTCTTCTCCCAAGGGACAGGGGACAGGACGAGGGGGAATGGCCTCAAGCTCCGCCAGGGGAGATTTAGGCTAGAGATTAGGAGGAAGTTTTTTACGGAAAGGGTCATTAGGCATTGGAATATGCTGCCCAGGGAGGTGGTTGATTTGCCTTCCCTGGGGGTGTTTAAGGCACGAGTAGACGAGGTCCTGAGGGACATGGTTTAGTGTTTGGTGGGAATGGTTGGACTCGATGATCTGATGGGTCTCTTCCAACCTGGTGATTCTGTGATTCTGTGATTCTGTTTTATATTTATTCCACTGATTTCCAAATCATATTCAGTCACAGGAAAGAAGTAGGTGGGGTGCCTGCTAAGTAGTAGTCTACGAGATTTCCAAAGATTTTGCTTTTGTCCTTATTTGATTTTGATTTTATTCTTTCTGAAGGCCTAATTCTATTCGGTGAACCTCCAAGAGGAGTGTTCCTTCTGGTGTTAGAGGTCGTCAACTTTTAGTGTCTACTAATTCCTTTTCCAGTAAGTGAACTTAAATGTCACTAATCTTTTCTCCCCCTCCAGCATCTAAAATTCTTCAACAGCATTCATAAATTGCCCTTCTAAAACAGGCTTGTGGATTATAGTTAAAACTGAGTTTAATGAAGAGTGAAGAGTGATCTGCAGATTGGTCTCCAATGAAACTAGATGTGTGATAGTAACTATGACAGTCTGCGTAGGCAAGCTTTAGTGAAACGATTATTTAAGGAAAAATATAATCAATAAATACTAAGTTAGCCTACTGAGTATTTAGGCAAATGTCTTTTACCCTGTTACAAGCATGAAGTAAATGTCTGCGTGTTTCTCTGGGGTGGTTCTTACACTGGAGACGAGACTGAACATGCAATCAGTTGTATAATTTAATTTTTATTTGGAATGACTTGGCTGAGCTCCAGGCACAAGTAATTATGACCATTTATGAAGATTAATCTGACACTTCACATCAAAGGGATAAGGCCTTTTTGTGACTCAGAGGCTTAGCTGCTTCTTCCTCCCTGTCTTATCTTCTGGTGTTTCCACTCCAGTCACAGAAATAAGACTAATCAATTAGCTCTGTGAGTGAGCACTGTACCTCATTAATGAAATACCTTGAAGTGTATAGTTTGAATTTAGTCACATTCACTTCTTGGATTGTTCCAGTGTAATAGAAAGATCTGACAGGAGTCACCCCAACGGATGTCTCTAAGCCTCTGACTTTCCAGGTGGCTTAAATTCAAAGCACAGCATCGAAAAGTAAGTACTTGTTCAACACAAGAGCAGGTATTTGATTAAAGTTCATTGTTCTCACTCACAAGGAATGATGAAAAGAATAAGCATATACCTTCTAATACCTCTGCAAGCTCTAATCATGTACCAAGAATAGCGCCTGGGACCTTGTGTTTCCTTTCAGAGTGTAAGGTGGATGCATTGCTCACCTAAAGTGGAACTTCAGGAGTCCAGCAAGACCTGTGCCCTTGCGTCTGCAGGCTGTGCTGAATATCCCTCAGAAAAGGAAAGCCTTGTTTTCATTTCATCTGCTTACGTAAACCACCAGAGAGTTTAATTACAGTAGTTGAGGCATCCAACAGTTATTTCCTCTAAAAGTTCGTAGTCAACTCAGTGAGTCGGTTTTGTTTTCTTTGGGTTTTTTTTGTATTTTTAACAGAAGTTGCTCAGGGCTGGCACTTGTCAGGAAGGTTTCAGCTTAACAATAAGGCTGTAGTAAAAGAGCCCTGGAGTTCCTGACATTTTTTTTTTGTTCAGTGTTTGAAATTGCTTCTTGAAAAATGTTATCCTAGTGATTTTTTTTATATGCAGGGCAAGTTGTGGTAGTGCAGACAAGCCCTCTGGGGAAACAGATGACAGTGCTTTCCATTTGAATAGTCAATAGTTTGAGATGCAAATTCATCTCTGAGGAAGCAGAGAATTTATAGACCAACACTCAATACTGCTTGTAGAATGATGCACTTACCTGAGAGCACGATACCTGCAGGCCCCAGAGCAAGGATTTAGCTGCAGCGAGAAGAATAGAGGAGAGAACTTGGGTCAGAAGCTATTAAATGATAAGTGTGTAAATAGATACTTTGCTCCAGGTAGCACTAAGTTCAGAATAGCAATGAACAGGACTTTCAGTCAAGATTGCCTAGCGACAGTTAAATAATCTGGCTTCTGGCTGTATTTTCCTGTCATGTACACAATATGGTTTAATAGTACTTTCCATCTCGGAATTAATTTTTCCATTACAGTATTCACAGCATAGATCTTGTTCTCTCAGTCAGTGGAAAAAAAAACAGTTGTCAAAACCTAGTTACGTAGTAATTGGATCCACTTGCAGTGGTTTTCAAATGAGCCTTACGACGTGACTAGTAATCTCTAACCTACAGTCTGTTGGACTTAAAGGATCATAATGAAGGATGAAAAACATTACATTTTTACAAGCACAGGATTGTGAATTAATTACAAGCCATCCTACTACCTTCATTCTACCAGTGGCTGTAGTAATGCTTGATAAAAGAGGTAAAATAACTTCGTGTTCTGAGGAATGATCAGAACAGAAAGAACTGGGAAGTTTAAGGGACTGCTTTATACCCTGAAGGATCAAAGCTTACTTTTCCTCTCTGTTCTTTGATTCATTCCATACTCCATTACATATTGGTTTATTATTATCTTTCTTAAACTTGCTTCCTTTTCCAGGATGTTCCCCCACAGTGAGTTAAGTAAGTTCAGAACACAGAGAGAACATTGGTTGGGCTCGATGATCCGGTGGGTCTCTTCCAACCTTGTGATTCTATGATTAATGGGTGACCTTTAGTGGAAGGAATGTCTGTGCTCAGCTGAGCTGTGACTGCTTCGAGCAGGCAGCCTGGAGCCAGCCAGATAGCACTGGGAAGAGCTGCAGCCCAGGCTGCTCAGGGCAACTCTCAGCTGGCTCTGCTGCTTCAGAGCAGGTGACATTACGTGTCCTAAGCCTCCGACCAGCAATCCCGGATCCCACCTGCTCAGGCTGCCAGCATGTTGTGACTGCAGTGCAGACATTCTCCAACACTCTATTCCTCTCTCGGTTTGGTGCTACTGTACAGTATTTTACTGATAAGACTTCTCCTACCTCTTACTAGGAAGTGTTAGTCAGTAATGAGATCTAGTGATACAACAGAGTCCATAAATCACTTTTGACAGGGAATAGAACACTGTAATGAACAAGGGAAAACAAGGTAAATATTGCTTAGGCTTTGAAGATGGAGCTTCAACCAGATAACATACTTTCTGAAAGCTGGGAAATGTGCTTAATCTCTGCACATCTAACACCGCACGTTACAATCTCTTCCTATCTCCCCATCACCTTTTCAAGAGTGGTTTTCTCTGGCTCTGAACTCGCAGGAGATCCTAAGATAGTCACTCGTCCTGTCTGCTGTATCTATGGAAACTGGTTAATACTGTGTATCAACACAAAATGAGCATTGCATATTCAACTAATAATAACTATTAACTTGATCATAATGATAAATGGCTCTACTGTCAGGCAAGATGCTATAAACTATTATACTAGTCTGCAAACTAAACATCTGTGAAGAGCAGGGTTCCACTCAGAGATAGGATGAAGGTGCTTGAGGGAGAGGATGCTAAGGGCTGGTGCATAGCTCCAAGTTTTAGGCAGATTGCTATGCAGATGCTGAGATAATTTAAATGTGAGGAAGGGTTCCCATTAATTAGTTTCACATTTTAGAACTCGGCCAAATTGATCCAGAATTAAAGCACAACTTCCCAAAGTTGCCTGGCACATTAATATCCAAGACATGAAAGATCTGGATTAAATTCCTAGAGTGAAATAATTAAGACAACACATGGACAGGCTTTGATCCTGCTCAGAGCTAGGCAGAGGAGACAACAATTGCAGTAATTCTGGAGAAAGGGCACGTGAGTGAGGTCCTAGTGGTTCCTGGGAGGTGCAACTCTACATTTAAATTCTCATTCTTGCCTTTGAAACACATCCCAACCATTTGATAAGCTCTGTCCCCCCCCAGTCCCTGACACTGCAGCCTTGGGGAAGAAGGGTAATGGTCAGGTAGGAAAGTGCAAGGTCCTACACCTGGCTTGGGGCAATCTGTGGTTTCAATACAGGATGGGGATGATGTGATTGAGAGCAGCGTGGAGAAGGACTTGGGGGTGCTGGTTGATGAGAAGCTCAACATGAGCTGGTAATGTGTGCTCACAGCCCAGAAATCAACCGTACCCTGGGATGCATCAAAGGAAGAGGTGCCAGCAGGACTAGGGAGGAGATCCTGCCCCTCTGCTCCTCTCTTGAGAGACCCCACATGGAGTCCTGTGTCCAGTTCTGGAATCTCCAATGTAAGAAGAAGATGGAACTGTTGGAATGGGTCCAGAGGAGGCTACAGAGATGATCAGAGGGCTGGAGCACCTCCCATATGAGGACAGGCTGAGAGAGTTGGGGTTGTTCAACCTGGAGAAGAGAAGGCTCCAAGGAGACCTTAGACCAACCTTCCAGTACCTGAAAGAGGCTAGAGAAAAGCTGGGGAGGGACTGTTCATGAAGTCTTGTAGTGATAGCATGAGAGGGAATAGGTATAAACTGGAGAGGGACAGATTGAGACTAGACATAAGGAGGAATTTCTTCACCATTAGAGTGGTGAGGCCCTGGCCCAGGCTGCCCAGGGAAGCTGTGGCTGCCCCATCCCTGGAGGTGTCCAAGGCCAGGTTGGATGGACTTTGGGCAGCCTGATCCTGTGGGAGGTGTCCCTGCCCATGACAGGGATGGAACTGGATGGTCTTTAAGGTCCCTTCCAACCCAAACTATTCTATGATGCTATGAAATGGGAAGCAGTTGGTCAGAGGACGGCATAAAGCAGATGTTCAGATGCACAAGTTCACGTGATGGTACAACAGAGAAGACAGTTCTTTTTCTGGCTTTGTCTGTACATCTGAGGGAGGTACTTAGGTCGCATTAAGATATTGTCCGAAGGGTAGGGCTGATTGCAGAGCACTGGCTTGGCTGTCTTACTTGGAGGTTTAAAAAATAAAGCTATGCTAAAAGCATTTCTAATACTGAAGTTATCTATTTTCTCTTCATTTTTATTCCAGTGTCACACACTGTCAGTGATGTGCTCCTCAATAGCTTGATGACTCAGTAGGATTTCACAATAACCATTATACCCCAACATGGAGCTCTTGGCTGGATAAACGCGAGTGCCCTCATTGACTTCAGCAAATTCCCGTATTGCTCTTATGTTAAACATCAGGATTTTTTCTGCTTGCTTCTTAAGTCATTACTGATCAATAACCTCCATACCATCTAAATATCTGTTAGCTCATCACAAATTAAAAGAAATGTGGGTTTTGGTAAGTGTCCTGTAATTTCCTAGTTTTTTAATGCAGAATTTAGCATTGCATTAAATGTCACTGATGGAAGGAATTCAATTAACCACGAGTTTGCAAGCATGATTGGAGGTGGTAAAATATTCTTGTTTCTGCTGCCTCTATCCAACAGCTGGAGCAGAAGATGTTAGAAGCAGTGCAGTGTTATAGCAGAGGGTTTATGACCAGAGGTGGCAGTCTGGGTTTGAGGGTACCCTTCTTACCCCAGGAATTCTAATACGCCCTTCCCTTTCTCTTCCAAGTAAAGAAATGGAGAGGTGATCCTCTGGGGCTCTGTTTGTAGATTTAGTTGAACCAAGACCTGAGGGATGAGACTACATCATTCAAGTTCAGTGCACATAACGCTTTTACCTCCTATGGCATCTTGTACAAATAGGATCATAGAATAGTTAGGGTTGGGAGGGACCTTAACGATCATCTAATTCCAACCCTCCTGCCACGGGCAGGGACACCTCCCACTGGATCAGGGGCTCCAAACCCCATCCAACCTGGCCTTNCTTCTCTTCCAAGTAATTAAAGAAAGGGAGAGGTGATCCTCTGGGGCTCTGTTTGTAGATTTAGTTGAACCAAGACCTGAGGGATGAGACTACATCATTCAAGTTCAGTGCACATAACGCTTTTACCTCCTATGGCATCTTGTACAAATAGGATCATAGAATAGTTAGGGTTGGGAGGGACCTTAACGATCATCTAATTCCAACCCTCCTGCCACGGGCAGGGACACCTCCCACTGGATCAGGGGCTCCAAACCCCATCCAACCTGGCCTTGAGCACCTCCAGGGATGGGGCAGCCACAGCTTCCCTGGGCAACCTGGGCCAGGGCCTCACCACCCTCATAGTGAAGAAATGTGTCTTGAGGTGTCTGTCTAGAGGCACAAAAGCCTGAAGAAGATATTTCAAAAGGTTGAATTTCTGAAGGTCTGAAACACTGCAGACCAGCCTAGATGAAATGAGCTCGTGTATTTCATCTGTTCAGCATAGAAAAGAAGCTTCTAGATGCAGCACCCTCCAAATTAAGAGTTGACAAATTTCATCTCAGTTCTTCCGGAAATTAATTTAAAACAGCCAGTGTTTCTACTTAAAAGCCTGAAGGATTAAACAGAGGCAGATGATTAGTCTCAAACAGCAGACATTTCACCTCAAAGGCATAACTCTGAAACAGGAACCAGGTGTTCCTCTGCTTGTAAATACAGCACAAACACTGTAAGAGGTAAATTACTCCAAATGGCAGAAAAAAAGTTTAATAAAGTCAGTAGAAGTGATTCCTGCTGTAACCCAAACTTTTGCAATGAGCACAGTGCTCAGGTCTTCAAATCCTGAAGAATTACTCTAAATCAGACTAGAAGAGTTATAGAGAGAAGCCACAGCACTCAGAGCTTGTGCTGGGGACCGGCCACAACAGCAGATACCATGGAGCACACCTAGAAGATCAGCCTGTCAATAGCTGTTCTACGTTAATTCCTCACATTGATACTCTGAAGGGGCTACCAGTTCTAGCAGTTTTTAACCGGATTAATTAAAACGAGAAAAGAACAAAGAAGGGCTTGGAGACATGATTGAGTTACCTCTGACAGCTCAGTGGTCACCAGCTGAGCCTTTACTAATTGCAAGTAATTTTAATCTTCCAGCTCTGAAGCAGCATAACTGAACATAAACCTTTCTCTTGCGCTGTGAGCACCCCCCTCAGTGTTATCAGACCCCACGGAGGGCAGGCTGAGAGCCCTGCTCTATCTACTGACAAGAGCTCAACAGCTGTAGAATGTGTTTAAGTGCTGCTATTTGATCTTGTCTCTGAACCTGAAGGATCAACGTAGCAAGTCAGCATAGGTAAGGGATTACAATATAAATTAAGCAAACCTGTGAATTTTAAAGGATTCTTGCTGTGTGGAGAAGCCAAACGCATAGAATCATAGAATAGTTTGGGCTGGAAGGGACCTTAAAGATCATTTCCAACCCCCTGCCTTGGGCAGGGACACCTCCCACTAGATCAGGCTGCACAAAGCCCCATCCAACCTGGCCTTGAACACCTCCAGGGATGGGGCAGCCACAGCTTCCCTGGGCAACCTAAATACTAAAGTCTAGAGAAGCACTCAAGTCCTGTTTCAGATGTTGGTAGTTTAACCTTTACAATTTTTCCTGTCTTTACTGTCTTGCAGTAGCTTGCACTTCAGCTGTGTAGTGTTCTATCATTTACAGCCATTCACTGGACCCAGGGACAGTGAGAATCGTGGCAAAAGCCTGTGAGCGATGCTGTTCCAGGTTTCAAAAGTTTAATAATTTCAAGAATCATATTGTTCGTGTCCACACTCATCATTTCTAAATTCCAACTCATCAGATTTGATGATCTCTAATGTTATGAAATTGTTCTACATGATATAAAACTGTCCAAATTCAACTTATAAAAGCATGAAGTGCTACAATAATTTAAAATAGCTGTCTGTTTTGCAGAGCACTCTCATATTGCTAGAACACTTCAAATATTTTTATAAGGATGTCAAACTGGAATGTGGTCAAATATCCTTTTGAAGTAAAAGCAGAAAATATAAAAATATACTCCATAGGCTGAGAAAAGCACTTTGGAGTGTCTTGAAAAAGAGAAATTTCAGCTCATCCTGGGCTTATGGGTTTCTCAACCAGAAGGCTGCATGTTGATACAGTTGAAGCAGGAAATTTGCCCCTTATGGACATAAGACAGAGGAGGCTACAAAGATGATCTGAGGGCTGGAGCACNGAAGCTGTGGCTGCTCCATCCCTGGAGGTGTTCAAGGCCAGGCTGGATGGGGCTTGGGCAGACTGATCCAGTGGGAGGTGTCCCTGCCCGTGGCAGGGGGGTTGGAACTGGATGATCTTTAAGATCTCTTCCAACCCAAACCATTCTATGATTCTGCGATTCTAAGACCGAGAGTTGATCCTACAAGTTAAGACTTCCTTTTATTTTTTTTTATAGTAGGTTTACTTGTGACCCTAAAGCCCAGTGTGTTTTGTGGCTTCTTAGAGGCTGCCACCTTAATCAGTTCTTCCAAGAAGCCATAGGAAGCTGTTGAAATTAGTGGGAATTAGTGGGAATTCACGTTCACAATCAGCATTGCCTGACCATCATTGTGAACCCAACCGAGCAGGGAAGAAAAAGTGCTCTCAAGCACCAAACTGTGCGGGCCAGCGTCTTCTGCTGCAGTGAAAGAAAATGTGACATAATCTGCAGATTCCACATTGCCCTAATTCTTACAAATTTCCATACCCAAGAGAGCAGTCAGCAGCCAATGGAAGTGTATCTCCTCTTGGCTGTCACCAGAATACTTGCTCTTACCAACTAGGACTGGCTGAACACATAGGGTACCTGTCTATGCACACACCAGAGTTCTAAGAAACTTCATGTGATTTCTCAGCAATTAATAGATGCTGAATCCAGTAGCCTGATTTCCATGTTTCTTGGAAAAGATAGCTAGCTAATTCAGGGTTCAAATTAATTTTGTTTAGTTTTGCACATATAAGACTTGGCAGGAGCTGCCTCTAATTAAAATTGTGTTTCTGCATCACTCAGTCCTACAGACTATCTAGGGGGAATATGCCACGATAACATCCGTCTTCAATTTCCTCTTAAATTTTTAGTACAATAGATGTATTTTCTTCTGCCTTCTGAAGAAGAGACTACTGCATCCCCGAAGTTAATAAAATGATACGGGGTCATTTTTATTGAAAGAAAGTTAAACATCTGCTGTGTCTATTGCAATATATTAAAGAATGTTTTATTATTCTCACTTCCGTGACCCGATTCGCGTCCCTGGCAGGCAGAGGACACTATTGTCTGCTTTTCATATACATGAAGCAATTTAAAATGGGCCTGTGAAATAAAATTTAGAGATGCAAATCGGCTGCAGGTACAAGCAGTCAAGGGCGGGTGGAATTAATGGTCCCTAGCTGTCCTGCGTACGCCCACCCAGCTCACGATCCCTCCCTCCTTCTCATTCTGTGAAAGGGCAGATGGAAGTTGACTCAGGGGACATTTTGCCTTGTAAAGAAGAGGAGTGAACAGCATTGGAGAGGGGGACACAGCCCTCAGCCACTGCACACAGCATCAGTGTCAGCAATCCTCCATCCAGAGCAGCAGCACTGTACAACAGGCAGATCATAGAATCATAGAATCATCAGGTTGGAAGAGACCCACTGGATCAACAAGTCTAACCATTCCTATCAGTCTCTAAACCATGTCCCTCAGCACCTCATCCACCCATCCCCTATACTCCTCCAGCGAAGGTGAATCTACCCCCTCCCTGGGCCACCTCTGCTAGTGCCCAATGACCCTTTCGGTGAAAATTTTTTTCCTGATGTCCAGCCTGAACCTCCCCTGGTGGAGCTTGAGGCCATTCCCTCTCACCCTGTCCCCTCTCACTGGGGAGAAGAGCCCAGCTCCCTCCTCTCCACAACCTCCTTTCAGGTACTTCTTGTAGATTTGCTCAGAGTTTATTCTGTTCCGCTCATGCAAAGATCAGCTAAGGGCTCACCAAGTAAAGAACTTGCAAAGAGCGTGCTAAGCATGGTGCAAGTCGAGCAGGAGAGAGCATCTGGCTACAGGATGCGTTCTGGGTAACCATATTCGGTGAGCAGAGCACCAAGGTGGGACTCATCCACACCTCTGCCAGAACAATGTGGGCTCCCAAATGACCCACGTGCCTGGGGTACTTAAAACAAGCCTCGATTAACAGTGTCAGACCTGCTCTTAGCTTTTTCCATCTCTAGTAAGAGTAGGAGGACACTAGCTCTTATGAATAAGAGGTACATCACATGATTTAAATTCTTTTTTGATACTATTCAGGTTTATGCAGTAGACAACAGATTCTTTGTTTAAAATGGGGGTTTTGTATGTCAGAGACTAAGACTGCCTGCCTTCTCCTGTATGTGAAAAGCAAAAGGTCTGCCCCCCAAAATTTTTTTTTTTAAAAAGGTTATTACTGTTAAAACCCTAGTTCTAGAGGGAGGTGTCCCTGCCCATGGCAGGGGGGTTGGAACCAGATGATCTTTAAGGTCCCTTCCAACCCAAACTATTCTATGAGTCCATGATTCTGTGAAAGTTGTCCAGAGGTCAAATGCTGGACCAGATGGACCAGCGGCATCACCTCAGTCACAGCAGTTCAGCTTGCAATCCCTGCAGTTGTTTGCTGTAGCCAGATCTCTTGAGCTTCCTCAAGGTCCAAGGAGGTGTGTGTTGTGTAAGAGTTTTGCAATAAGGAAGCTGTTTCAGGGTGGGCTTGGGGCAGGGGGGAGTTGAATGTGGGACATGAGGTGGTGTTGGAGAAATACGGTGATCTGCTTTCCCTGAAGCTGTGTTCAAATTACAGCAGTTTTGCTAATGCTTTATACCTTCTGTGGGAAAGCACGTGAGGAAATGGAAGGCTGATAAACATTTTTAGTCATTTTTCATCCAGGTCTGATGGAGGCTGGGAGCTCAGGGACAGGCATGAAAGAAAAAAAAAAGGCTTCACTTCATATTAACATTTCCTTACACCCACTTAAGAGCCCAGTATGTGCCAATTAAAAAAACAAAACTAGAGCATCCGTGGGAAGAGAACAAAGAGAGATGCAAGTGTAGCCAGAGCTGTGCTCAAGTGCGATTTACAGAGGGGAGGAAAAGGCTGGCTGAGGCATCTGCCCAGCTCTAGATGTTTTATAGAGATATTTGCCCCTAGTTGCCAGGATTTAAAATAGATTTGTTTATAGTAAAGATATAAAGTGACTGTCTACTGAGAGGCTGACAGTTACAATTGAGCCATCATTGCTGGCATGGGACACAAATTAAAATAGACAATAGGTTCAAATGGTATTTGAAAACACCCGTTAGTTCCACTACTGCTTTTTCTTAAATAAAATCAACTAAATTCTGTTCATGTATGAACAGAGATAAGACAGCACCTGTTCTTGTCATTGGGGAAATCCACCTTTGAACTCTGGTTCTCATGTCAGCAGCGTCTTTATTTCAGGCTCAGTCTCCCAGTGTGGGAGGAAAATGGGTCTGTGGTCCTGCTGGTGGCTCTGCACACAGCCAAGAGCCTTCACCAGGTTGGGAGAAGGGTTTAACTTGTTGTCACCAGTACCTTTCCACTGAATTTGAACCTGACGTCCCAACCAAGCCGGCTGCTGCTTCAGAGCTGTTGGTACCATGCAGGAAGACGAGCCCATAGCACCCGCAGTCGTATCCCACCCATCGCTTCCAGCCCATTCTAAGCAGCACAGAGAGATGAAGGATTTCAGGACAGAAGAGAACCATTGCCCTTTCCCCCATCCATCCCCTCTCTTTTGGCTCCATCACAGTTGCTCGCAATTGAAAGGTAACATTTATAGCCCTTCTCAGAAAATCAGCCTCTCTGCAAGTTCGCCTTTTATTGCCGTGATGCCCATAAACCCAAACCTGTGGCATTGTTTCCCTCTTCACCAGCACTCTCTTATCTTATTGTAAGCCAAGTGTGTGCCTAGAGAGAAATAAAAAATGCTTCAGTTCAGAATTTCTGCTTGCTCAGTGCTTTGCATGTTCCTGCCCTGTCTGTTAGGGATCTCCTCAAACCTGCAGTATCGCTGATGGAGGAGTCTCAAGCCGGAGACTGCATTGGAGACTGATGAAACCTATTGCTTTATTTGCATTTTCTCTCATTTCCATTTGAGCAGAATCTTACATGTTAGAGTAATAGCAAGGGGCCTCACCCCCCGTACCAGTGTGGGGCATTTGCATAAAGGCTTGTGCTAAGCAGAAACTGAATGTTCCCCTTCTTCCCCCAATTCCCACTGCAGAACAGCTTCAAGCTAATCATGTACACCTAGCAACCTCTCCATGATGAGCGACTGAGTAATTCACCACTCACCTCAGCTGTAATTCAGAAATGCTCAGCACCCTCCAAGGGTTGCACAGCAGCCACAGCCCAGGGCGCAGCCGCACAGGGGGTTTCAGTGATGGGCTTTGTTTTTATTCACTTAATATCACACAGCCTTTGTTCAGCCCAACTTTTTCTCCCTTCTATTGTTACTCTTGCTGTCGCCATGGAAATAGAGCTGCAGCTACGGAAATTACTGACTTTGTGTTATTAGCGTGGATCGTGGAAGTCGCTCCACAACACGTTGAGAAGTTTCCGTGTCAAGGCAGAAACACAGAAGCTGAACAGAGCTTGGGATGGGAGGGATGGGAAGAATCTCCCTTTGGTACCTGACATTATTTTTTTAAGGTCAAATAACAAGTCATAGAATCATAGAATCACCAGGATGGAAATGACCCACCAGATCATCGAGTCCAACCATTCTCATCAGTCACCAAACCATGTCCCTCAGCAACCCGTCCACCCATCCCTTAAACCCCTCCAGGGAAGGGGACTCAACCCCCTCCCTGGGCAGCCTGTTCCAGGGCCAATTCCATGGCAATTATCTGTGCCTCAGCTCCCCTCATTTGTATCATGATTTATCTGGCAGGGGCATTTTGAGGCTCCTTTCAATTCATTAATGTGTTAACGCACCTTGAGACTCTTTGTTTTAAAGGATTAAACAAATAATTAGAATAGAATCGATGTCTTGCCAGATTCAAGACTTGTTCATGTAATCACAGGCTTAGGTAATTATTGTGTTTCTATTCCAAGTGTGGCAAAATAAGAGACAAATAAATAATTAGCATAGAGAAACGTGAAATTCTTCTAGCAATTTAAGCTGCTTCATACTTTCACTGGAAACCAAAGCCCAGTCACAGGCCACAGCACCTCACTAGCCATAGGAAACTTTTCTACACTCTGTTCTCATCCAACATTAGAGCACAGAAGTCTACACTCTACAGCCCACAGCTCACAGCTGCATATTGCACCCCATGCACTATGTACACTCAGCACCATCAGCTGTGTATCAGATGTGTCTCATCCACAAGAACCTCCAGCTGCAAAGATCTAAGACTCAGTATCTCGTGCTAGAATATATACACAGTTTAGTAGATTAGAAATAGGGACAAGGCCATGGTGTGGCCACACACACGACTTCTCAGGATTTCCACATCAAATAGCCAAGCCCAGAGCACATGTGCTCTGGATAATTTTGGCGATCCAGTCCAAACTCCTCCACGCGGACCATGGGTCGGTGGTCCCTGGCCACATTTAATAAAGGGGAAAAGCTTCCCCTCTGTGCACAAATATAAGTCAAAGTCTGGCCTGGTGTTATCTTCTCCTGACACTCAGTAAACTTCCCCCCTTGCGAAATGCATGTTCACACCACTATTCTGGTGCCACTCCAGTACACCCTGTGTGACCATCTCCATTTGTGTTATTCTTCCCAGCCAAACACCCACCCAGTGATGCACTCTGACAATCCATCCATCAGGGACAGACTGGCTGCCATCCTGCTCACATGCAGCGCTCACCCTCCTGGCACGTTCACTGCCTTTTCAGTGTGCATAGATCCAGATCCAAGCACTTAACTGGGTTAGGCGATTCTCGTCTCCTGGTGGTGGTGATGGTGGAGCTTGTCGTCTTTTGCAGGGAATCCTGTGGTTTGGATGCTTCAGGCTTTCTAGAAAAAAACAGCTACAGGACATTCAGCATTCTGTTTGTGGCAGGACTTCCTTTGGATGCCAATCCTACTTGCTATGAACACCTCTCATTTAAATACTCGGTGGAGCAGCATCCCACTTGTAGGTGGCCTCAAGTCCCACCAGGGGAGGTTTTGCCTGAACATTAGGAAAAAAAATTACAGAAAGGGTTATTGGGCATTGTAATAGGTTGCCCAGGGAGGCAGTTGAGTCACCTTCCCTGGAGGTGTTTAGGTGATGGGTGGATGAGCTGCTGAGGGACATAGTTTAGTGGTTGTTAGGAATGGTTGGATTTGATGACCTGGTGGGTCTCTTCCAACCTGGTGATTCTATGGTTCTATGCTTCTATGATCCTAATCAACTGCAAAGATAAGTGCAGCTTCCTCATGGGCATCCTGAACCACTCCCAAGCAGTTTAGTCCTTCTCCCCTTGCCTTCTTCCAGTGAAAAAGAGGGAATCCAGCTTTCCCTTAACAGTCACTATCCTACCCACTCCATTTGCTATTCCATTCCCAGGGCCAAACTAACACTTTCTGCATGGCTGCACTAGTCAACGAGCGAAGGCAACTTCCAGTCCCAGGAGAAATCTTTCCAGACTTCATGAAATTCAAGAAAAAACTGAGTAAGAGTCACTGCTATCAGTCCACTCTCTGTATAGTAGGAAGCACTTGAAGGAAATATGCTCTCCCTTCCCCCAGTTGTTTCCACCTAAACCCTTCACTAACAACACTGTGAAATTTTCCAGCTGGGAAATCAAACTTCATTTTCCCCCAGGGCAGCTCAGGTGATAAGAGCTTAGCCACTAGCAAATTTTATTGTACCGAGAGGTATTCTCCTTTTGTTTTCCATCAAACTGATTTTCCAGCTCGACTCAGTATCAGTCAATGCATTTGCTTCTCCATTTCTTGCTTGTCAGCTGCGTTACGCTGTGCTTCATGTGAAGGTGTGAGAACTGTGAAGCAAAGCCGAGTGCTGCTGTCACCTGCAGGGACACAGACAAGGCAAAACCTCATGGAACTAAGACATGAAAATGCATGTGTTTAAATGTTTAAAGTCAGCTGGGTTTGGGGTGTGCTTCCAGACTTCATGGCTATCTAGAGGTAATAACGCATGAAATTGGAAAGCAATTTCATTGAGTAATATTGGAAAGGTTGTTGGCAAAAAAATAAAGGTTTGGGGACTACTGAGCTCCCCTGGTGGCACAAGGATGGTTCAACCAATTCATTAACTCCCAGAGTCTTGGCATTTTGAACTGATCCAATGCACACAAGTAAAGAGATAGATGCGTGTTTTTCCCCCAGTTAAAGTGAAGCCCAGTCTTCATTCACACTTGCATCACTCATAGCCACAACGCTTCAATCTCAGATCGTATCAAAAGGAAAACGAGGAAAAGCAGCCTGAGCAGGGATGCTTTTGTAAATCGGGGTGCAGAGTTTCACATTTTGTTCCCTCCAAGAAACCTGGACGGGCACATTCCTGTCTCTGTCAATTATCCCCCAAGGAGCAGGGAGAGACCTTCTGAAGAAGAGGCCCGAACTGCTTTCTTTTGGGAAGAAATTAATTTAAGAAGCTGCCCACGCTCCTGCTAACAGTTCATCTCTGGATTTCATCCTATCACTGCTTTCTCTGCACCGAGAGCAGCAATGCTTCCAAGCAGAGGTGAGGATACGAGCATGGGCAAACCTAAACCATCAAGGAAACCACCTATTAGCAGAGTATCAGCACCTCAAAGCAGGTAACAGGGATTGTTAGGGCAGTTTGGCAAGACTCAGCTTTCCTCACTCCCCACAGCCCCCACTACCATCTTCAAGCCTAAGACTGGGAATAAAGGGTCCTATTGTGCTTCACCTTCTACAAACACAGAACCTGACCAGTCAGTTTTCACCCAGACAGGCATGTCAGACTGTAGATGCAATATCTACATCCCATGTGAAAATATCCACCAAGGGGGTAAACAATTCACCTGGATCTCCTGGAAAGCTTGGAGGAAGATGGGCAATTCAATGGGCAATTGCAGTGCTACAGACTAGGAGAAGTCTGGCTGGAAAACTGCTTGGAGGAGAAGGACCTGGGGGTGTTGGTTGACAGTGACTGAACATGAGCCA
>WAAB01000603.1:34157-44361 GCA_013389865.1 Piaya cayana
CATGGTTTAGTGTTTGATAGGAATGGTTGGACTGGATGATCCAGTGGGTCTTTTCCAACCTAGTGATTCTATGATTCTATGAGTCAGCTCTCCCAAATCCCTGCTAAATGCTCCTTGTCCTCCCTCCCCTCCCCACGCATCCCCAGACCATGCCTGGGGACACCCTCACTCTGAAAGTGCCTCCTGGAGCTCAGCCCCACAAATGCTGAAGGGTTGGCAGGTTACTGACAGGCCTGCTGGCTGCTCTGCTATCTATTTGATTTTTTAATTATATTTGAGGAGCTGAAAAGCCTCCCAGAGCTGGGATTTTTCAGAAGACTTCATTTTCATTCTAACTGTCTTGACAAAGGTAAAAGCCTCACCAGGGAGCATCCCTGAATGCAGAGGACAAACAGCGGGTTGCTCTGCCCACTCTGTGTGTGAGCATCACTCAGGCTGCTGGTTTTTCCTCAGTACTGTCCAAATATTGACTGTGCTCAAGTGCCACTAAAATAACAGTCGGTACTTGTGCAATCACTTCAGGCAGTGGAAGCTCTTCGAGAGAATAAATATTTTGCTAAAAAACCAAAAAAAAGCACTTTGAGAAGAGGTTATTGTCCCACAGTCAGGTTTAGAGCGGGATTTGAAGACATGAAGCATGGGCTGGCTGATCAGCAATCCTCAGTAGGATGAGGGGAAGGATGGAAGCAAATAAGGAACCGCACAGCATTGTTGTTTGGCATCTCAGAGGGGTTGAGCAGTCTGCGCTGGGGCAGGTGACAGCAAGCTAGACGTGAGTAGCTGCCCCCTGGCAGAAACAGCAAGATGTAGGCATAACAGAAGAGACCCCTCCAGGAAGGCAGTGTTGTACGGCCTGTGTGTGATCCTAGGGAGAGTCTGGATTAGAAGGACCATGAGAGAAAAGGAGAAGAAGGAATGTCAAAACCAGATGGCCTCTGCAGTCCCCTGTGTATCCAGCAACTCACAGACCAGCTGGGAGAACTTCAGAGGCCAGAGCAAACCCAAAAGCTACAGGTTTCCAGAAACAAGTAACACACGCAATGAGCAGGGCTAGTGCCACCAACACCACCCAAGCAACTTCTTCCCTGCTACAAGAGCAAACCTGATGCACTGTGTCCTAGGCTGCTGCATCTTTCAGAATATTTTTGTTAAGTAAAATATGAGTTTTGAAGAAAATTTTAAAGCAAAGCATGAAATTCTGCTGCTCCTGAGGCTCTCTAAGGCTACAGTCCTCCCCTCTGATCTAGCAAGCAGTAGGAGAGGTGAAATGACACGGATAATGAAGAACAGGGAGATAAATAATAAGGAACTGGAAAGCGAATGAGGGAAATAACTTTTCCATTGTTAGAACAGTGCTAGTGGCAGCTTTATAGCAACTTATAATTTCTATTTAAAGCCTGGTTTGGGGGCTATAATCTCTCAGCTGTTTTCTGTACCATCTGGCTGAAATTTAGCATAAAATTTGTTATCTCAGAGGTAAATGAATCCTTTTTCCTTTATCAACATTGCAGTATATGGGGAAGGAAACCAAGATATAAAGAACCACATTCAGAAGTGTTTTGATCGGCTAAGGGCAACCTTCCCTTTAAAAATAGCTTGTTGAGATAATGTGGTCATGGGAACGACATCTAATTCTTCTGCAGTATTTTTCAACTTTGCCTGTATATGCTCCAAAATTCCCATATGTGAAGCCTCAAAGCAAGATGCCCCGAAACAGCCCTCTCAAGGAACTGCCAGGACAGGGCCATACCTGAAAGGAGGTTGTGGAGAGGAGGGAGCTGGGCTCTTCTCCCAAGTGACAGGGGACAGGACAAGAGGGAATGGCCTCAAGTTCCTCCAGGAGAGGTTTAGGCTGAACTTTAGGAAAAAAAAATTCATGGAAAGGGTCATTGGTCACTGGCAGAGGCTGCCCAGGGAGGGGGTTGAGTCACCTTCCCTGGAGGGATTTAAGTGACAGGTGGATCAGGTGCTGAGGGACATGGTTTAGTGATTGATGGGAATGGTTGGACTCGATGATCCGGTGGGTCTCTTCCAACCTGGTGATTCTATGATATGCAGAAGGACATGGTGTTTTCCCCAAGCCACTTGCCAGAGGTCACAAGAAAAAAACAAGTCCAAGTCCAGGTCTTGACCACTGGAGGAGAAGAGCACAGCCTGGACTTCAGGAGCTTCTGGCAAGAGCTGCCACCAGCACCTCTGCAGCTCTAAAATCCAGCTACTATCAAAGCTACTGAAGCCACGCGCAGCCTGGCACTGCACATGTTGCCTGTTCCTACCTTCCAGCTTCAACTTTGCCCCAGGTTTCCTACTCATCCCTGGCCCTGTTGCCTTGCCCCTCTCACCCCACTCATCGCACTGACTTTGGTCAAGTACTCAGAGATGCCCGAGAGGAAGAGCTTCACCCCACTGCTGCCACGTGCTGCTGCACTTGCCAAGGGCAACGGACTCAGACATCACCTCTTGCTCCATTTCCAGGCCACCACACTTGGGAGACTCTGTATGCCCTGAAGGGAGTACAGGCTGGTGACTAGTAGCTCTGGGACGTGATGCTCAGAAGTCAGTGTCTTCTCACGTGCTCTTTCCCCATCTGTTAACCTGAATAAAGGTTTCTTACAGCCCTGGCCTGGGAAGGGAGTTACTTTTCCCCCCTAACAGGGTCAGAAGTCACCATTTACCCTTTGCCCTTACTGAGTCCATTAGCTCACCTTTCACAAGCTGGGGATGCTATAGCTCCATTTCCGTATTTCACAGCTGAACATTTCGTTTTCCCCTCAAACCCTAGACAGCTGCTTTCTAATTCATTTTACCTGAACCTGACCACTTCCACACACTGTGCCGCTTTGCCCCACTATCTTCCTCAGCCACCTAAAGGTGTAGACCTTTATCTGCTGAAAATCTCTATTTTTTCAGAATGGACTTCGATTACATAGCAAATAATACACCTCAGTGGAGGAAGGTTGTTGGAATAATTTGTATCTTTTACCCAAACTGATAATAAAAATTTAGCTCCTTGATGTATTTTTCTCCCTTAAACTGTAGTTACGTTTCCTTGAATAGATAAATGCAAGATAAATTCAATTACAGCATAATTTCTCCCAGGATGAATAACCTTTAAATCAGCTCTGATCTCAAAACACATTATGAGATAACATACTGTCCATTACATTGTTGAAATTGGGGCTGTGGCAGCGCCTAGAGTTGTCAGTATGAATATCAAATTATTTATGTTCTTCTTTGCATCCTTGAATACCAAATAAGCTCAGGAACACTGACAGCAAGAAGCCCTATTTAAACACTGATTTTTAGTGGAGCAAGAGGTGCTTGCTTGACAGCTCTTGAAATTGCAGTGCACTATTAATCATGGAGATGTGCAGCAGCACTATGAGATCCTGCTCTGCTGTCACCTTGCCGAGAGTTTCCCCTCCTCTTGGGGAACAGCTCAGAATTGAAAGCTCAGTTAAGTCTTCCACTTGGCTGACTGCGATGCTGCTGCTCAGAGCTGGTGCCGAAGTAAAAAGGGAGCAACAGTAACGTTCTGAGTGGGTATTTCAGGTTTGAGCTGTTAATCAGGAGCAGTCCTGAGGTGGGTGCCTTTCCCCCATCACCCAAGTCACGAGATTTATGAGTTCTCTGCCTCCTCTTCCATTTTACAAGCCTGCATATTTTAGCATAACTATTGTCTGCTTTGGGGGACGTTTTCATCAAAACAGTATTCAGTAGGAAAGCAACATGCTTTAATGCAATCTCTCTCCAAGGTTATCAGTGTCACACACTGGAGTCTGAGTGCTTTAAGAGAGCAGCAGTGACTCTGCACCATCTAAACCCACTGCAGTCCATGCACAATCAAATTAACCCTAGGTTACATGTGGCAAAGCTTAAGACGGTCCAACTTCATTTTAAGGGTAGATTTGGCAGAGGGTGGGTTTTTTTTTTTTTGTCTTTTCTCATGAAGACTAAGTCCAGCTTCACTTGGGAAGCAAGGGGAGAAGGGTCTTGCTCAAGGTAGAAATCTGCCTGGTCACACTCTGCAAAGCAACTTCTGTACAGGCAGTTTGAGTCTCTCTTCTGAAAAGCCACCATCTAACAGGTAACATAAAAAATTAAAATCTATAGGGCCTGAGGGATAAAAAATAATTTTAAACAAAAAGCAGCTATGCTTTGTCTTAGTTTAAATAAGAGGGAGTTTAATAGTTCATTTCACATCAGAAAAGGCAAACCAAGCAATAAATAGTGGACTTGTTTTAGCAGGATATATGAGGGGAGGATGAAGTTATTTTTGACCTACCCCATACAAAATCCCCTCGGCCAGCGATCTAACTATTCCATTCAGTGGGTTAAAATCAAACTTAAAATTGCTAACACAACCTTACCAACAAGCTGTAGGACCACTGGAGCCTCAGGAAGCAGCTTTATAGCTCTCTAGCAGTTGTTTTCTTTCCTAATTTTTAAGGCCATCAGCATGTCAAGCAGAAAATTCAGTCAGCTGTAGAGAGCTGTAATTACTAAGACTGTTTACAAGAAGCTTTGATGGCAACAAGCCTCTTGTGCAGGAACAAGTTTACCACTGAAACAATTTGAGCGTCAAAGTCTCCAGCTCAAGTGCCTGGATGGCTTGTTACTTCCTAATGAAATGATGGGGGCAGAGCAAAAGGTGCCGTTAGAGCTGTTTGAGGCAAGTAAGCATGAAAGAGAGAAGCCCTGAGCAAGAAGCATGGATCACCAGCATCTTCAGACCTCAAGGGAACCTGAAGTGGCGGCAGCAAGATGAGCACCCAGGTCCATGCTTCCCAGTGCCAGCAGCTTTCCCTGGAAAGTGAGATGGGAGCCGGCCACAAGAGCTCCCTTGAGTTCAAAAGGGAGCAAGAGATACTCTGAGCTTGCCAGCATCAGATCTCAGTGAAGATTATTGTAGCAGGCATGGAGAGGGAAAAAAGATGCTGGCTAGGCAAAGCCGGGGTGAACCCAAGAAAGACTGCAAGGGGTAATTAGGAATGGCAGGAATCTGCTAGGAGAAATTGGTGCTTTAACACCCAGAAAACAAGTGAAATGATTGTTTAATTGGAGTGCCTGGAAGCCCTTATTCCAGGTTTTGTTGTAACCTGCATTTTCTTTTGTTAAATACTTTATGGAAGGAAACCTTCTTGGGAATTGAGTACAACTCTGGGTCAAGCGGTGTATTTGAGCGAATATGGTTTTCCTATGTTTGGTGGTCCTAAATGCCCACTAAGCACAGTTTTAGAGACACAACCTAGGCTTGAATTAAAATGCAAACATCCCACCTGATTGGGAAAACTATGGAGCTGCCATAGCTGTGCCTCTCCATGATCTCAGAGAGGCCCGAGCAGTAGCTCTCCTCTCCGTCTGAGGGCTCTAGATAAGACCATACAAGGCTTTGCCTCTCTTGGTACCAGGTAGCCTTCTGTAAGCCACTTGCAGTCTGCTCCCTATCTCCTACAAGGCAAAGCCACCTACAAAATCGAAGCCTTGGAATTTAATTCAATACATGTTGCTGCTCACATGGAGAATACAGGGTGCTCTCGGATGAGAAGAGCTGCACTTGACAGTAAAAAAAAAAAGCTCCTGTTGGTCACAAACCAGCAAAGGGCCCACGTTTATCATTGGGATTTAGGTGGCCCCATACAACAAGTCTACACTAAGAGACTCCGCAAATCACATTACATTTATCTGCCTTTGTTTTCCTCCAGCCAAGGCAAGTCACTTTGTAAAAACAACAGCTGTTAGTCACAACCTTCCAGTCCCAGGGAGTCAGCGTAACTTATGAAATAAGACTGCCGGGTGTGATTTACCAAAGAGGAAAAACCATTTAAATTTACTTGACATAACCAACAATAATCATTCTCTCCGTCTGAATTTTATTAATATCTGTGCATTGCTGGTGATGATGTATGAAGGAGACAGAAGACGATGCTTTGAAGCTGGGAGACGAGGCTGGCCCTGCGGGGCTGAGTAAGTATCTGTGTCAGAGAAGCACACCCGTGCAACAGAAGGTGTCATTTTTATGGTGCAGTGAAGCCTCAGTGACAGAAAGCGGAATTATTGTGGCAGTAATCTTTCTGAAGACACTCTCAGGTGGGGAGGAGAAGGGAGAGGCCTTCTGATTAGATGGAGCTACTTGGCAGCTGGGCCCGGGAGTATTTCACAGTGAGAAAACACCTGGTAGGTTGGTAGGTACTGCCTGCATCTTCTGTAAAGTCATATTGCTCTAGGTCAGCTATAGGAACCCAAATATATTTTTGCAGCGAGAGGAACCATTGGTCAAGGCACGTTTAGTATTTGATAAGAATGGTTGGACTCGATGATCCGGTGGGTCTTTTCCAACCTGGTGATTCTATGATTCTATGCGGAGACAGCACACGGGCCAGGCAGATGCCACCAGCCTGGAGCAGCTCTGGACTCTCTGCTACCGAGGAAAGAAATTTTGACCCCTAGCCTCACTTTCCCTTCATTTTAAGGGGGGCAGTCATCCAGCTTTTTATGCTACATAATGAACTTCAGTGTCTAAAAGCACCTAATACAAGTGTTTCTGCCTCGCAGAAATGGAAACTCAGACTAGGCTGAGTGTGACCCAAAGCTACAACCGTGCAGACAGCAAAACCCACAGTAAAGGCAAAGGCTGGTCTCAGATATCACATCTGCTGTCCCTTTGCTTTGGCAGAGCGCTCACCGCTGCTGAAGGGAGCCAAGTATGAACGTGGCTGGAGGACAGCAGGTGGGAATCAGTAGCAGGTCACATCAGCCAGATCAAAACTCTCCCTGACCTTGGCTGGGTTGGTTCAAAGTCATCCAGTGCGGCTCTGTCTTATCCGCACCAGTAATTCCGCGTGGACAGGCACAGCCTGCGTTTAGAGGGCAATGGGCAGGCACAGGGCCGGGCAGATAGTCAGTGTTTAACGTTCTCCCTCATCACCTCCACAGTTCAGAGGCGCAGCTTCAGCTGCTCCATTTTCAGCTCAAGAGCTTGGCAGCTCGTGCCAAGGAAAGAGGCAGCCTCTTAAACAGAGATGTGTTCTGCTTAACATAATTATAATGCTATTGCATCTTTGGCTGTGCCCTATAGATGTGCTTTGGCATAAAATATGAGACTAAACTGAAGTAGGGTCAGAGTTGGCAGACCCGTGCCCCTGCCTGCCCCCCGTGGTGTCCTTCTTCCTCTGAGAAGGTCAGTATGGTACCACAGGGAGGTCAAGATTCTTCCTGAAGCCACCAGAAAGTAACTTCTACTAACATCTGCCAGGTTCTTATCGACCTTTAAATCCTGCAGAGGAGGAAAATACGATCAAAACCCCTTTCTACTCCCCTGTTCTTTGCTTTATTAAAAGCAGCAGGGGAGCTGCCTGCTTCCCCTCAAGCTTTCCTACTTCTGCAACAGCCTCTCTGGGAAAAGTTTTCCTCCCATGAGCACCAGTCACCGTCCACCAGCATCTTTCCAGAGGAGGTGCAGCAGCCACGCTGGGCTGGAACAGCACAAGTCAGAGCTACCTAAGGGCTCTAAAAGTGCACCCACTGCTGGAAGCACAGACACTAAAGACTGAACAATAATAGTAATAATAATAATAAATATAACAAAGCAATAAAACCAGAACTAGCCCTAAAATATTCACCTACTGCATGGAATCTCTCCAGAAACTTACTCTGGCATTCCAGCAACTTGCTAAACACTGAAGAGTTGCAAAACCCCCAGTTTTACAAAAAAAGGGAACTTTCCAAACCAGTTTTAGTTTTATTCTAAGTTTTCACTCAATACAGGCATCTTCCACTCATGAAGATTTGAAATGCAAGCCGAACCAGATTCAAGAAGGCACTTAGTAAGGGGGCTTAATTGAGGAGAATTATGCCTTTAGACAAACTGTTACTTTACTTCTGATACCTAATGCACCACAGGTGATTTAAGACAGACAGTATAGAACTTCCAGTACAGAAATTAATCTAGTTTATGATAGTCAATTGCTATATGATTCTTTTCAGAAAGCACTTACACAATAATTAAGCAAATACCTACATGATCAACAACACACCCCTTATTCTATCCCTAAAGCTGCTTCTTTAACTGACTACATTTTCCATTTTCACTTTGCAACTATTTATAACAGAAAATGAAACAAACTGCAGTATAATATTTGTGTATATACACACACAGAATTGTGGTAACAAACTGTTAACAAATGTTTCAGAAGCAGTTTTATCTTGGGGCCCTACGGGACTAAGTATTTGATTCTTCCCTTTCTGTCTTAATTAATAAACACAACAGAATCATTTTCCAAAATCAGCCTTTCCCTCTACACCTCCAGTGTTCTGCTGCTAAGTTGTGCTGAATTTTCTGCTTTTACGAGTGAAGAAAGAGGGAACCCTACTAAGCTGCTACATGTTCAGGTTCAGGCTTCCTTTTGATAGCCTGAGCAATGAAGATGACGGTAAACATTGGTGTTTATGCTACACGAGGATAAAAATCATTGCCCAGCTAAATAAGTGATAACATGCATCCATTAAAGTCATATGCAAGACTTAAGGGGAGCTCAACAGGTTTACCAAAATACCACATTAAGGCACAAGCCAATTTTGTACTTGTTACAATCCTGAAGTTTGAAGGAAACATTTTTCATGTTTCCAAGTAAATTATGGAAGTCCTGGGTAAGTTAGGTCTCTTCTGCTTGCAAGAGTGATTGAAACCATGTTCGTACTTCATACACAACAATAAGGACAGAGCATGATTTCATAATAATTCCTGGGAAAATTATGGAATTTAAATAGATTTCTAAAAATAATGTATTTTTTTTAATGCTACATATCACTCCAAGTCATTACC
The DNA here is from genome assembly GCA_013389865.1 of Piaya cayana. Classification (NCBI taxonomy): domain Eukaryota; kingdom Metazoa; phylum Chordata; class Aves; order Cuculiformes; family Coccyzidae; genus Piaya; species Piaya cayana. Next base: position 42,982 of record WAAB01000603.1, read on the forward strand.
TCCTTTACTACCTGATGCATGGTTCACTCCTGGCACTAACAGCACTCGCTGTATGCACACGCAGAGGTGCTTAACACACACCTCTGCTCAGGTCTCAGCCTTAACGTTCCATTATCTACAGGCACTGGCTGAATAATTCTGCCTGCAGCGAGGTCCTTTGAAACACCCCAAGCGATGCCATGGATGAGATCAAATGAAGCGCGGAGTGTGGGAATACGGTGTCATAATGAGCTTCAAAAAGTGATCGAACATCACAAGAGCTGTCACTGAGGCTGGAAGTCAAAGGCAGATTTCACGAGCGATGTGTCAGAGAGACTGCAGACAGCGCTGGCACCAAGGGGACTTCTACCCAAACAACATTTAGGATAGAAATTTTTTGGCCAACATCTATATTCAGAAACCAAATCCCAGAAGTTTTTAACACAAGAAAGAAAATGAAAATCTCAAATTATTTAGAACAGATTCAGGAAAAAGGAGAAAGGGCACCCTACCAGCTGGGGCAAAGATCAGGTGATGCACATACGTGGAGTCAAGAACAGGAAACACCATTAAGGAGCATCAGAAGCAGGAATCAAACTTCAAAAGACCAATCACAATTCAGTCTTTCTGAAAAGGTCATGGTATTCCTTTTACATTTGGCTGGGTATTTTTTCCCCCTAGTTATAATTTGCCTCTTTTTTAGATCTTCCCATATCTATCTTTGTAACACAGCAACTTACTTTACTTTTTTCCAATGTTTGTTTTGTATGGACCATGGAGGTTGGAATGCTGCTAGATGGAAAAAGCCCACCCAGATACTTGGATTATTAGTGGGAAAATCACTGCACACAATGATTATACAATAAATACACAAGCACATCCTCTTTAAGCAAATAAGTCCATCTGTTGGACTAAATGGATGTTTAAGAAGGACTAAGTGGCTTGTGAACCTGCAGGAAAGTCATGGGTCATCAGTGGCAATCAAAACTTCAGCTGTAATGACAGAGTGGAGCTCTCTACCTTCAATTACTTTTGCCCATCTACCAAGCAGAAAACTGGTAGAAACACTCTTATCTAGCCTAGAGCTGACAAACCCTAGGTAACCAGGGGTGTGTTTTTACCATTACTTCAGTTTGTAAGTTGATTTTCAGTCTGCTCAAGACTGAGCAGAAAGAGCTAACTGGGGAAGGCACTGTTTGTACCTTATTCCTCAAGCTCACGAGCATCCAGATATAATTAGTGTTACATTCATGGAGCCCGAGGACAGCTTCTTCTCCACAAGGACCACAAAAGAGCATCCTAGAACTGTAGAATCATAGAATCACCAGGTTGGAAGAGACCAACCGGATCATCGAGTCCAACCATTCCTATCAAACACTAAACCATGTCCCTCAGCACCTC
>WAAB01000603.1:44389-59129 GCA_013389865.1 Piaya cayana
GGCCTGTTCTCCAGCCCCTTCCCCAGCTTTGTTGCTCTTCTCTGGACTCACTCCAGAGCCTCAACATCCTTCTTGTGGTGAGGGGCCCAGAACTGAACACAGGATTTGAGGAGCGGTCTCACCAGTGTGCAATCCACTAGGAGCTTAACAAGTTGTGGGAAGCGCATAAGCACAAAAGGAACCCCGAGGTGTACAATCAGAGGCAGACTCCTTCATGAATCAAGAGAAAACAAGACCTACATTTCAGCTGCCATCCTGTTGCATTGGCTTGGAGAGCAGCCAGGGATTCTGGAGGCCTCAGCCATATCAGGATCCTCCAGTTAGCAACTGGGCTCTCTCACAAGCTTGGGGAGGTATTTCAGTCTGCTGGAGCTCTTCAGTGCTGCTTCTTAGCACTCTGAGAGGGCACAGGATGGATTTGTGTTGAGATGTGCTTATACGTATGCATTTAAGTTGTTTACAGGGATAACAGAAAGGATAATTATACACCCTAAGAAGAAAACTGTAGCAGCACCAGAAGCAAATCTTAGTCCAAGGCTGTTCCCTATCCACTGGCACACATCACCACCCTATGCTTTACATAACCCAAGACAGAAATATGGATTCTGGAAGTGTTTAGCTAAACCAACCAGAAATTAATATATATATGTACACACTGAAGTTTGCAGGTCCACACTAACTTTGCAATTGACTGAATCGATTGCTTGGATGAACTGCCCCTCTTGGGATTCTTCAGTGGGCCTGGATCTGGAGAGGATTTCCAGAATCATAATTGCAAACTTAATGCCTTTTCTGGCTTAAGCTGACCTCCTTTGTCCTTCACGTGTCCCAGCCTCACCAGCTACTCATTTAAATGAGCCACTTGACCTGTCTTCAGTCCCTAATCAAGAACAGCACATGGAAATCAGAATGAACCAAGGCTGCTCACTAGCCTCCTGTGATTTCATCTAGATCTACAGCGTGATAAAAGGAAATCTGTGGAATCAGCATTAGGAATACTAAATCTGAGGCCATCAGTTGTCAATTTGTTTTCTTATATTCAGTCCCAGAACAATAGCTTCCAGATAGGAAAATTAAATCATGCCAGCATCATAGCAATGGGATTATGAGCTGAAGGAAGGAGAGAAGGAAAACAAAAAAAAAAAAGGAAAAAGAAGAGAATCGTTAATATTTGGGGGTTAAGCTCAATGAAAGAATCTGCTGGTAAATGATGGGGGAGAGAAGGGCAAACCTGTCTATTTCTGGATTGTAAATATTGCAGAGCTGTGCTCTCCCATGTGGCCAAAGATGAGATCCTGATGGACTTCAAAGTTCCTTTATCACTTTGATAGGAAAAGATTAACTTATTCCCCTTAACTACAACCTCACTTGATGCTGAAGGGAAGCCAGAAAGATTTTATTATACTTGCAAAGCAATAGCAATACTCTTCCTCTGCTCACAAACTTTATATGCTTTTAGCTTAAGGAAGGTCTGCGTGATTGGGCCATAATGTAAGAAAGGAAAGGGAACAACACATTGTACAGCGAGGTTGCTGAGGTGGGAAGAGGCATCTGTGTTAGAATTTCTTACTGCTTTCTCTGCAAGATGGTAGCTGAAAGGATCAGTTGCCCCTGGAGCCTTTGCTAGGAAAACATTTGGTATGAAAGCTGGTACCATACCGCATCTCCTAGGTGGCTCACGGCTGTCGATCAAGGAGGGGACTTGATGCTTCACTGCTGAGTGGGGGTGTCCCCTTCACATTCTGATTTCTATTGTCATGGAAAAACACCCACTGATATAGTTATGCCCCAGTTACCATCTCAGGGTCCATTTCATTGCATGCCAAAAAGATAGCAACACGATGCTTTGTACGGAAATCTATGCACAAGATCCAATACTTATTCCTCAGACCCTATGTAAGGTTTTCCTTAAACTGCACAGAGCAGGACGGTACAGAGCTGTCTCTGTCTCTGTCGGGAGTGCTCACACTGCAGCAAGTTGCAACACAGCTGTGCACTATTTATTCAGACACTTGGGGTGGATACAAGAGGGAAGAGATACCAAACAGTCTCCTCTTGTGCTATAGTTATCTTCGGTTGTGCTCCTAGGTGGGAGCACATCCAGAGTAGGGCAAGAGGGGTGTGCTTCTGGGAAGGGACTTGAGCATCACTACAGGAGAGAAAGGGCGGAGGTGGGGAGTAGCGCATCCTCAGCATTAATCTGCTTTGTTATAGCTTTATCTGTGGATAGAGATATGATTAGAGAGGCCCAGTTTACAATGGGGCCTCACGTAGAATAGCCTGTGCTACAACACAAGCATGAGGAGCATCAGCATGGTAATCCTGGGGCAGCAGGACATGCGGCCACCAGAAACTCACCAGGTATCTCACCTACTACTGCGTCCCAGCCTTATTTTAGTCCTTGTTAGTGACTCATGTTTTCAATCAGATACGGACACACAGAGAGCCCTTGGCTTGAGACCTGCTGCTTTCATAAAGCTGTTTGTATTCTGCAGAGATCATTAGCAACTAACACAAGCTTGTTTGATGCTCTTTACATCAAACAGCGGCACAGAAATCAGACAAAACAGTTCTACAGGGTTCTCCCCTCCTTAAAAGCAAATTTTCTACTGACAAGACATGAAGTTGGTAATGATGCCAAGAGCAGCAGCTCCACCTCAGGTATGAGACATGTCTGTCATAGTTACACTTTTCATTTTTAAACTGTTATTCATTCAGAAAAAAACCACTCCAAGTCTGCCCCCACACACTCAATTATTCCAGGAGGTCCTGAAGCTACTTTGCCCACTATATTTGAGGTACAACACAAAGATTGACAAAACTCTACCTGTCTTTGCAGAGAGAGGAAAGCCACTGCAGGGGAGCTGTGCTCTCCAAGGGCAGATCTCTCTACCCAAGAGATCCAGAATTGTGCAAAACCTGGAGCCTCTCAACAGAGCTTGCAAGATAAATGTTTTGTCAGGGACTTCTTGTTTGCAGACCCCCTCCATCTCTATCTTCTGGGATCTCAGACCCATTTTAGGTATAAGGATGTAGGCGCTTACAAAACCTTAGGCTGTGTTGGTTATGCAAAACTCCATTAGCTCTGGGTCTGCATGTGCATTAACTATTACCCAGTAGATTAGGAGCAAGCAGTTAGGACTCCAGACAGGGAGCAGGCCATACTTCGAGTGCCATCTTCTGGCAGACAGTGCAGTGTCTGCACTTGTACAGAGAACAGTCCAGCAGTGCTGATGCCTCTTGCCACTGCTTAAGCAGATAAGCATGTTCCCAGCCCTGGCTAAGATTTCTGCCTAGGCCGTGTCCCTTCTTTATATCAGGTTAGCACTTAACATCCCTGAGAAATTTCTTCTTGGCTCTTTATCAATACACCAGCTCCTGGTTTTCATAGAATCATAGAACAACCAGGTTGGAAGAGACCCACCAGATCACCCAGTCCAACTATTCCCATCAAACACTAAACCACGTCCCTCAGCACCTCATCCACCTGTGCCTTAAACCCCTCCAGTGAAGGTGAATCAACCCCCTCCCTGGGCAGCCTCTGACAGTGCCCAGTGACCCTTTGTGTGAAATTTTTCCCCTGATGTCCAGCCTGAACCTCCCCTGGCAGAACCTGAGGCCATTCCCCCTTGTCCTGTCCCCTGGCACTGGGGAGAAGAGCCCAGCTCCCTCCTCTCNCAAGCCAAGATGCCATTTGCCTTCTTGGCTGCCCGGGCACCCTGCTGGCTCATGTTCACTTTTCCCTACTATCAACCTGTGTTTTTTTTAACCTTGAAATTTTAGGGCTATCTCTTTTTTTGCTTATAATAGATGCATTAGAATTTTTCTTCATAAACATCATAATGATGAAACATCTGGATGGATGCCCAGGACAAGCAGTTCCTAGTCCTAAGGGCCACTGCACAACGCCAAGCGAGTCTGCCTCTTTTGGCTTGAAGATTTTCTGCCAGGTAGTTGCTAATATTTCTGTGAGATATAGAGCTCAGAGATGAACTAAAGAATCAAGACTCCCTGGACTTGAATTTTACTGACTCATAACTGCATACTTTGCACGATTTTATTAATTTGTCTACTAGATCACATCCTTGAAACCAGGAGCACCAAGTTCCCATTTCAACCAAAGGATTCTGCCCCTTGTAAGCGGAAGGCTTCACATCTAAAGTAGCCCTTGCTCTCCTTCAGTGGCATCCCTAAAGAACCCAAATTCTGACTAACACCCAAGGCATTTTCTACAGCTCCACATTAAGGGGGCACCTGCAGAAGCCTTCACGTTGCATTTTTAACCACGTCTCACCAACATCTGAGAGAGACTCAGAATTTCCAATTCTTGCAGATTAGCGATGCTGCATGAAACTGAACTAATTAAACTTGTCTAATTAAGTCAAGGGACTCTGATGGGAAATTGCAACCAAGCATATTTTCCGGCCTTTTTAGAACCAAAAATCTCATCAAGCCTTGTTCAACCACCCATTTTCATTTAAACACAAATGCAGTGGCTTGTGTGCCACCTCTGTGTGATTTATTTTCCCTGGTGCCATTCCTGCATTACTTGTAAGCAGATTTCCTCTTTGCAACCAAGGGCCTGTTTCGAAACCCATCATTATTTTGGTTATTATTTTGACCTGCCTGCTAAAAGATTTGTTCCCAAATCTGGTTTTTGCTACACCAGCTTAACCCGATGAAATACCCCTAGTCCATACAGACACAAACCAGACAAGTTTGCAGACAGAATTTGAAGTGACTTTATTCTAAAGACCAAACTTACTTGTTCTACTAACTCCAAGCTACAAGTTAGACATTACCTGTATTAGTTTCCTAATTTAAGGCAGGAAATAACTGTTGTTGGAAAGATGCTTGATGAGAGAAGAGACAAATGGGCTAATTAGGTTAATACTTTTTCTTAAAGTGACTTCTCAGCATATGGAGATTTTTATGTCCATTACCTCAGCTAGAAGGCTGACATCAAGCTTCCTGGCTGGCCTCCCTCTCTCTGCCCTCATGCTGCTATCAGAGCATTTCTGAAAGAACATATGCTTACTGCTAGCTGAGCAGGTTTTGAGAAGTGAAAAGGTCATTCATTACTGCTTTCACTGTGCCACGAGACGATCACACCAGCAATGTGGGATACTGCCTTGAACAGACATCCATCTAGAAGCAGAAGGGATGAGAAACAGCCACTTGATCTCTCCCTAAACTTCTCCAAGCGTTACCGCGACTACTTCAAGACACCACAGAGCATGATGGTCTCTGGCTCTCCTCCCTCCTCCGTATACCCCCCCCTTTCTGCTATGGATTATGGCCTCAAGCTCCGCCAGGGTAGATTTAGGCTAGAGATTAGGAGGAAGTTTTTTATGGAAAGGGTCACTAGGCATTGGAACAGGCTGCCCAGGGAGGTGGTTGATTCACCTTCCCTGGAGGTGTTTAAGTCACGAGTAGACGAGGTCCTGAGGGACATGGTTTAGTCTTTGATAGGAATGGTTGGACTCGATGATCTGATGGGTCTCTTCCAACCCGGTGATTCTGTGATTCTGTGATTCTGTGATTCTGTGGATGGGTCAGTAGCAGAGACTGAAGCTCATATGTTTATGTGGTACCCTAAAAGTGAAAACGAGGCTGTAAAATTCCACCTTTCTCAATCACCAAGAGGTCTAACGAGAACCTGGGTTCCCTGCAACTCAATTACTGTCCCCAGAGCAAGCCCGCTGGAAGCTTTGGTGGCACTGAAAGTAAAAGAGCAGGACTGGGAGAAGAACACAGGATCCCCAGAGGCCATGCATTTGCTGCAGACACTTATAATTTTGTGCAATATACATGCAAATCAATTTTCTGCATTCATCAGCACCGAGGTACATTTAATGTCCCATCTGCACCTACTTCCCACATGCTTCTGCCCCTCACCAGCTGAAGGATTGCACTGGCCAGATCACTGCTTTATATCATCAACTGGAAGGACTTGGCTTCTCCATATGCTTTTTCCAATGAGACCAACACAGAGCAATTCCTCTTAGCATCAACCCTATCATTGAATTTGATTACCTGCTGGTTTAATTTGGTGAATTGTTAATTTGAATTCACTGATTTATGGATTCAGTTTTAATAGCAGCCTGTGATTGCTGCATTATTCCATTCTGGTAGTTCAGTGAAATTGTACTGGGTTAGTTTAGCAATATGCCAGTTTCATTTTATATTTATTTGCTCATTTTCTCAATAAAACCTGTAAGTACATAGAACTCATTATTTTATCAAAGTATAACCTGATTCATAAATCCAAAGCTAAGGAAATTTTAAACCAGAGTATTAAAAATACTGAACTAAAATAAGACACAAGAAAAGCTTGGAAGATAAACAGACCTTCTCTCCTCTCTCTGCCCTTTCCACACACAACTTGGTTTTAATAGAATCATAGAATAGTTTGGCTTGGAAGGCCCTTAGAGATAATCCAGTTCCACCTCCTGCCGTGGGCATGGACACCTCCCACTGGACCAGGCTGCCCAAGACCCATCCAACCCGGCCTTGAACCCCTCCAGGGATGGGGCAGCCACAGTTTCCCTGGGCAACCTGGGCCAGGGCCTCACCAACCCCATGGTGAAGAAATTCCTCCTTATGTCTAGTCTAACTCTTCCCCTCCCCAGTTTATCCCATTGCCCCTCGTCCTATCACTACAAGCCTTTGTGAACAGCCCCTCCCCAGCTTTCCTGTAGTCCCTTCAGGAGGTATATTCTCCCTCCCCAATGCCATCGCTTCAGCCTATAGGTCCCACATCTCAGACTGCAGTAGCAGGACAAGCTTACCACGGCCATCCTGGAGTCACTGGGCATCTTCATCCTCAGCCTTGCACTCCCAGCTACTTCTACTAGACTAGATTTTTTAACCCAGCTTGATCCGACTGTACATAGAGGGGGAGAAGACTTGAAGGGGAAAAAATGCACCTCTGTGTCTTTAGCCTTTTCTAAACAGAAGAACCGTGTTTTGATCTGCTGTTTTTACAGGTAGCAGCTGAATAAATACGAGCCCCACGATAGCAATTACTTCATGGACAGATGCTGCTGCTGGAAGGACTGCCAGGAGGAAACTTAAACCATGGAAGGCTCTCCAAAATCCTGTATTACAGTAGGTCTGTGCTCACAGACGTGTGTGAACACGAAGCTCTGTAAAACTTAATGGGAAATGCTACCATTTGTACTCATTCATTGCTATGACGATCCGCAGCAAGCGACTCGCAATTGCACATTATCACAGGTGATAATTCACTCCAGCCACTTCTCAGAATGACACGTTAATCATTTTTTAACGAATGTTTAATTCCTTCCTACTTGATAGAAGCTGGATATCTCATTAGTGCATATCTAGGCACCCTCCCTTCACCCACAAGTGTCAGGTTGTATCACCAGAGTCCACAGGCTCTTGTTCAGAGAGCAGGAACCAGGGCAGCTTCATGAGGTGTTGAAGTTGCACAGACACGCAGGTTTCTTTATTTCCTCAGAGCCATTTACAGCTCGTGCAGCAATGAAAGCCTCACTCACACGTACTCGACTAGAGCTATCTGGGTCTCCTTGGTTCCACCTGAGGGAAAGGGCAGGTCTACAGGCAACACTGCAGAGTTCTGGTAATCATGGGTAGAGCTGTGGAGGAACAGCACTCCCTGTATGGGGGAATGTGTCTGGATTTTATAAATAGTAGCTTCTTCCTAGATGGGAACAAATCCCTTTTGCTCTACATTTGGGGAAAACTTCCATTTCAGTCTGCTCAGTGGTTTTCCAACAAGCCCTGAGTTGTCAGTTATCAGACCTGCCATCTCCCTCTTGCCCAAAAGTGATCTTGTATTTCGTTTTTGTAACAATAGGCTTTGAACTAATAAGATGCAATGCCCTACGAAGCAGGGACTACGCTCTTGAAGGGTCTGAAAATGAACCAAAAGTGTGTAAAATTCCTGCCAGGCTGATGGATGTGGGATGACGAACCTGGAGGCACGATGGAGACAGTAAATGGCAGATCCCAAAACACAGGGGCGGAGTGGAAGAATAGGAAAAGGTGACTTGAGTTGCCAAAGTGTTTCTGTTAAAGAATATTAATCTTTTCAGACAACCCATGAAAAGGCCCTGTAGCAATTTCATATTAAATTAATAGAGTCTCATCATTACGGTAACCTCAGCTCAGTTTTAGAGGATGCGTAGTGTCATCATAACCAAAGAGGAGTCCCCAGATAATTCTCCCTCTATAGCAATTGCTACTAAATGACACCAAAGTGACAATCCTCAGCTACACAGCATNGGGGAAAACTTCCATTTCAGTCTGCTCGGTGGTTTTCCAACAAGCCCTGAAGTTATCAGTTCTCAGACCTGCCATTTCCCTCTTCCCCCAAAGTGATCTTGCATTTCATTTTTGTAACAATAGGCTTTGGACTAATAAGATGCAATGCCCTACAAAGCAGGGACTACGCTCTTGAAGGGTCTGAAAATGAACCAAAAGTGTGTAAAATTCCTGCCAGGCTGATGGATGTGGGATGACGAACCTGGAGGCACGATGGAGACAGTAAATGGCAGATCCCAAAACACAGGGGCGGAGTGGAAGAATAGGAAACGGTGACTTGAGTTGCCAAAGTGTTTCTGTTAAAGAATATTAATCTTTTCAGACAACCCATGAAAAGGCCCTGTAGCAATTTCATATTAAATTAATAGAGTCTCATCATTACGGTAACCTCAGCTCAGTTTTAGAGGATGCGTAGTGTCATCATAACCAAAGAGGAGTCCCCAGATAATTCTCCCTCCATAGCAATTGCTACTAAATGACACCAAAGTGACAATCCTCAGCTACACAGCATTTTGGATGGGAGTCTGTCTCAAACGGGGCTTTCTGTCCGCACCGTGGCTGTCCAACCACAGCCTCAAAAGCTGTACAGTTCAGTTGGGGAATCAAAATCTTCCCCATCAACAGAAAATGTACATTTTGGCCTGTCCCTAGAATAAGCCGCTATCGCATTCAGCCAGATTATCAACTGCATGGACAGCCCTTCCCAGCAGTACGTCCACCAGACAGTTCCTCAGGTGTTAGCACACATCAACAGAGCCTCTGGTGCCCGCTGTGCTGCTCCCACCCCATGCAACAAGAACGGGTCATTGTAGCCATCCTAGGTCTTAGAAGGACTGCATAGACCTTACCCTCAAACTAGGAAAACTATGACTCCAAACCAAGAAAGACCACAACAGTCAGGGAAATTGTACATAGGTTACAGAAAGAAAACGAAGAAACCAACCCTAGCATTTACAACTTAAGTCTTTATCTTTTGTCTCATGGGACCCGGCTCTCATTCTTCAGTTCCACGACATAAACTGCCCACATCTTTTCACACCTTCCTTCTCCTCAAAGGCTACAGGAAGTCTGAATAACACGAATTTGTGCCCGTGGTTTTTTATTAGTAATGCAGAAAGTCAAACCAGCTCTCTCAAGAAGCTAGATGGCAGCTTCAAATAGCCAATAGGGAAAGAAACAGGCAGTGAATGAGCAGAGTTTGATATGGCCGATGGCAGAACAGGTGTTTCATAGCCAGGTGCCTCCTAGGCCACGTGTGAGACTGGCAAAAGCAGTGAAAGCCTCCTGTCAGATTTCCCTCCTGCCCACATTATTGCGGTGCTGCAATCAGTTTATGAAGGACTCCAACCTGAACCATGTCTTACAGGAATTCAGCTGCGACTCATATTATTTGAACTAAGGGGATCTAGTTTGACCCTTGCAGCTGGCTGAAAGCAAAAGGTTCAGAAGCTGCTCCAGCAGCCAGAGCACAGCAGCACCTCGGTGTCCCCTGAACAGCCATGGTGCGTGCTGGAAACTGCCTCCAGATACAAGCTCAAGGAGAAAACAGGGAGAAAGGGGCTAGCTAGATAGGTAGTTACCAACTGCCTCTAAGCATGATACTGCACCTCTGGAGAGATGCACAATTGGCTGCAATGTGCCTGATGCACAACTGGACAACTGGGCAGCCCCTGCAGCAGCCAAGGGGATGATTAGCACAGGGTATCTTTGCAACCTGATACGGCTCAGCTGAGCATCAGGCATATTGTCTCTAAGGTGCACATGGTTGACTTTGACACCATCGCTTCACACAAAGAGCTTTAATCCTTCCCTAGCATAAGCATAAATAGAACAGGTTTGAGTTTGTCCAAAATAAGTAATCAAGAGGGAGAGTTATCTGGTAATTTGCATCATTATCTCTGTCTGCTGCTGCATCTTTGCTGACAGCTTATTTTTAAGCGCTGAAATCCAGCTTAGGAGTCTTTCCAACAGAGCAACGCTCTTGCTACTATGGCTACTTGTATTTGGAGCTTGGCAAGAAGGAAAGAAGAAATATATGTGCAAGCACTGTCCTGTTTCCAACCCAGCAAGCTGGATGCAGCGCCATGAACTAACAGCATCCCTGCTTTCCAAAAGAGAGAGCCTTTTTCAGGTCATCTCTCAAATTTAATCAACGTCAAAGTATTTCCAGAAGCTGAGGGCAAGTCAGCATGCTCACTGGTTGAAGGAATATGGGCTTCCTGGACGCTAACCATATCAGAAGGATTCAGGATCCAGCACCTGATCCAGGATGTGCCGTGCTGACTTTGCACTACGAGGTGTTCCCTGCACACATACCAGGCAAATTGCATCTTATTCCCCCAGCAGTTCCTTCCCCCTTGCCGAATGTAAGGCACAATCAACTCATGTTTTCTCTTGCTGATTCCCAGACTCAGGAAACCTAAGCAAGCAATAAGATTGCTCCTTCCCTCAAAATACAACCGTAATAAAAAAAGAAGAATCCAAATCGAGCATGATTCACTTGTTCACCAAGGTCCATTCTGTACCAGCAGTGACCTCACACCAACAGGAGGGGTTCTCTCCTCTCCTCCTCCTGCACCCACGTCCTGACCCACCCCACAGGTGACCCACCAGCTGCTCGGCTTTCACACAGTGCTCAACCTTTACATGCAACAACCCAACCGCTCTCCTCTCCCGCAGCCGTCTGGGGTGCCCCAGGTGATTTCACTGCATCCCTCCCAGCAGCAGAGGGGTCCAGCCATGCTCCTGGACCCTGAGCAGTGTTCACCCTGCACTGACTCATTTCCGAAAGCTTGGCCACTTCAGCCAGCTCACATTTTTATCCTTTGCCAACAAATGGAAGTCACTGAGATTCTCAGATGGAAGGCTCTCCTCTAAGTGCAAATTATTATTAATGAATTTCCATCTTGGCTCCTTGACAGAAAAATGTACCTTGCAGTGAGTTATCTTTGCAACCATGCACCCCTGGCACTCAAAGATTCCCTCATCTGGCGAGTACGGCGTGCTGCCAAGAGTGATGTTCAGAGCAGCTTTCTGCACCCGATCCCAGTGCCTTTGTAACTGCAGCACAGCGAAGCTTAAGAAATGTAAATCCCGGCATTTGACCCAGTGTGAATTCCTCAAATAAATGATATTTCACAGCCCGGTGGTTTTCTCCCTGCTGAGATGATCATTTATGGTGGCTCACTCAGAATTGGGCTTTGACAGAATTTTTGGTCAGTGAAAGATAAATTGAAAAATTTCAGTGTCTGCCTCTGTCTCTGAAGCACCATGTTCTGTAGGTTCAGAAAAATTAAATGTGAAGGCAGGGCTGAGATTTTTCCTTTATTTAATTCCCTTTTAATTCCCTCTGTTGTCTCTTCAGATGCAGACCTCCTTCACAAAGACCACGCCATTCTGAAGACATGCTTCGTGAGTCATAGGGGTCAAAATCAGTGGCCTCCTCTAAGCTTCCTCTGGGATTAAGACCTACAAAGAGAGCAGAGTGCCAGGATTTCCAGGACAGAGAGTGAGCCTCTCTGCAGCTCATCCAGCCCCGACCCAGGCAGCAGGGACACAGGGCAGCAGGCTGCCGCAAGCAGCTGGAGCCACGTTCCCTGCTTTGTTCAAAGCAGCATCCCAAACAGCCGGGCTGGAAGGCATTAGGAAATACCAATGCACAGGAAACAATTCCTGCTGCTGAGGAAGAGAGCAGGCTGTGTCAGGAGAGGCAGGCAATGTTCCCATCCAACCCGGGTCTCCAGGGCACTCCTGGCAGCCCCATCTCTACCCACATCCATGCCAGGGGCAACCAAACCTACATAACCAGAACAGAACCTGGAGCGGTGGTGTATCTTCTTCGCTGCAGTCTGATGTAGAGAGTATGTCAGGTGTCTTCATCCTACAGCCTCAAAACCACTGTGGGGACAGCTGGAGTCCATTAGTTGATACCTAAGAGACACCAACAACATACGTTAGTAAAAAAAAACAGCAGAGAAAACCATTTTACATGCTTCCAGGAAGCAATATTGCCATTTCTTTTGCTGCAGGAAAGAGGCCACAATGGACTCGATGATCCAGAGGGTCTTTTCCAACCTAGCGCTTCTATGATTCTAATCACCTCAAGTCCTGCAGCACTTAAGAAACTGCTTCATAAGCCTCTCTCTTCATCCATGCAAGTCCTCATGTTGGCAGTTGTACATGATTATCAGTATTTGCAATGTGCTTATTATGGCCCAGGTGGCCAAGAAAGCCAATGGCATCTTGGCTTGGATCAGAAACGGTGTGACCAGCAGGGCCAGGGAGGTTCTTCTCCCTCTGTACTCAGCACTGGTGAGACTGCTCCTCGAATCCTGTGTTCAGTTCTGCGCCCCTCNCACAGAAAGGATCATTGGGCACTGGCAGAGGCTGCCCAGGGAGGGGGTTGATTCACCTTCCCTGGAGGGGTTTAAGGTGTGGGTGGATGAGGTGCTGAGGGACATGGTTTAGTGTTTGATAGGAACAGTTGGACTCGATGATCTGGTGGGTCTCTTCCAACCTGGTTGTTCTATGATTCTAAGATAAAGAGTAAGTCAGAAGTAGCGAATGCTCATGGTAATCACCAGTTTTCATAAATTACTGTGTTTGTGAATGGTAAGTGTCCAACCCAGCGCTGCGGTCATTGGATCCACGTGTGCGAGCCTCTGAAACCACCCACTCTGGAGAGACTCCACAGAAGTTATTTCTTTTCTAATTCCATCATGATGACAAAATATTGTCACTGAGACGACACATGGGTCGCAGTCAATGAGATCTTGCTCCCATGTGTGTACTGGCCAACGCCACAAGGATCATCATTGTATATTAAAACTAATTTTTTTCCAAAGAGGAGTTATTTTGAACAGCCTAGTCTGAATTGAAAGACAAAAGAGAACAATACATGCAGACAACAAACAAAAAGAAAAAAAACCCCAGTGATTATTTTAATGAATATTGAAACAATAAATAAGCTGTAATTTTCCTATTCATAATTGAAGAGCTCTGCTCCTTTTTGGGAATGTTGAATTCAGTCTGAGTTACACTAACACAGGAGTGTGTCTTTCAGCAGAAATTTATATCTCTGGTTTTGAAAAGGAATTTCAAAATAGTTTTTCATAGGAAACTTTTGATTCCCCTCCCCTCTTGCCTTTTAATTTCAATAAATACATATCTATCTTTCTTGATAAAAGCACGTGAGCTTTTGGAGAGGAGGTCAGTAAGGAATTTCATTCACTGTGGAACGCTCTCCTTAGATCATGTGGTGAGATAGCAAGACCAGGAAAGACACACACATGTCATCGTGAAAATAAAGAGCAAGATGAATTCTGCTCAGGTTTTCTTCAGGAGCCAGCTGTTTACGTTAGATGGAGATACCCTTTTCTCTTCTGATCCTATAAAGCCTCAGCTGCCAAAAGCAAAGAGGAAAATCAGGATGCCTGGACTAGAAACAGGGGTTTAGTAATTTCACCTTTCCTCTCCAGCCAGTGCTGCACCAGTATCCCAAAACGTGCTTGGGAGCACTGGCTTACTGGAGACGCCAGTTGTCTTCAGTTGCTGAAGAGCCCCTGTAACAGCACATTAACAGCCTTCTTAAAAAAGTACTTTAAACAATAATACTCTCTGCTACCATGGTGCATTATTTTTTGCTCCATACTATTTTTTCTTGTTCCTCTGCTGTTGTATGTTGCAGCTCTGTGCTGCTAATGCCTTTTTCACCTCAGAGACACCTGTGTTTTCCCAGGAAGATATACCGATCCCTGAGGTGTGGCTGATGCATCACCGTGCCTGGCTTGTAAAGCAGCCTGGGGTCCTTTGGGATACAGGGTGCTTTGTTTATGTCAGTTGTGATTCAGTGAAACTTGCTTCCATCTGAACCTACTGTATCAATCAGGGAAGCAACCTAATTAATTATGACTGGGCTGCACAGAAGTTGCACATATCAAAAGCGAGAGTCGTGGAGCTGTTGGTGCTGACTGTAGGCATGAGGATGAACAAGATGAATTGCGCACTGCCGTGAACTGTGTCTGACTGCTGTCTCCTCCTGCCATCCATCATCATCACCACATGCCGGGTGGGAAGGGGAAGCGGTTCACAAAAGAAGGGTCAGAGCAGTGAAAAACTTTGATACATCTCCTTTCAAAAAAGAAGCTCAAATTCTCTTGCAGCTGATAGGCAGTGGATGCAGCCCCTCAACACAAAAATGACAGGAGCCCCCTCCCCTCAGAAAAGAGAGGTGAATTTGTCAAGCCATGTAAAGCATTTTAATTACAATTCGTATAACATGTATAAATAAATATTACATTCTTTCAGTCTACAATGCATACTAGGCATATCTTGTTAAAACATCCATCTATGTTACTGGGTGGCAGGGTTGATTTTGTCCAAGTAAAAAACCAAACTACCGAGTTTAGTAATAACAAAAAAAAAAAAAAAA
>WAAB01000603.1:59164-86161 GCA_013389865.1 Piaya cayana
ACAGGACAATGCAAGTGCTTCTGGCTAACAGTCAGGACATAATACTGCTTTCCAAAAGGCTGGATATACCATCTTCCTTTCAATTACAAAAGGTTTTGGATGACAGTGGTTTTTGATCTGCATCCTCCGCTAGCATAAACTGGCACTGAGTCAACAGTCCTGCCAGTTTACACAACGAATCTACAACCCCACTTTGCATTCACTTCAGAATTATCATTGGGTTTGTATTGGTTTATTCCAAACATCGGCTTTTACAATCTAGTCTAAAATTTTCAGTCTTAGCTGGTCCGATGGTAAAAAAAAAAAAAAATCTACGGAATAGCTTTCTTGATCTTGCCTCAGCAATATCTCCCTCCCTTGCAACAGTCTGTCCAGAGGCCAGCTCTCTCAGTACAAGGAAATAAAAATCGGGACAATCAGTGTCTTTCTGTCCATTCTTCTTCTAGCTTTCAGAGCCTGGTGACAGCTGGTGACATCAGAATAAACAGAACATTACAGAACAAAATTATGAATTCATGGACTTGGCAAAAACCCCAAATCCAGCCTGTACATATTTGGCCTGTGATGGTCTCTGTTCCAGGTACATTTAATATGCACCAGTGGGGCAATCCCCTCGGTTGTTACTTCTACAAGTTAACATGAACCAGCACCTTCTTCCCTGGGTGAAACATGGGAACTTTGGTTGTGGAAATTGCAAACAAACAGCTACATAAACAATCCAAACCTGAAAGTAAAATGAATACTACTTCCAAACAGAACATAGTTCTAGGTAAGGTGAAACAATGGAAGCTTATGCTTTCAGAAGAGACACCGCATGGAAATTATTAGTCAATACTTGTCCCCTGAATTCTTTAAATGACAGGAGAATATTCATAGCTAACTTAGAAACAGAACGTTCTTGGTCCACTGTGAACTTCGATTGAAAATGTTCCTGGTTTTAAGAGACTTAAAAGAAAAACACAAGAGGGATAATTATTCTGCTTCAACTTACAAGACAAACAAAAAAGTAAAAATAAAAATACCGGGTAATTTCTTCCTCCTTCATATGTAATGCCAAAGACACATCTTCACTTCAAATGAAGGAATAAAAACAAACAGCTTCAGTAACAATCTAAAAAGTCTCCCTGTGGGTCTTATGTCCATAAATGTGATGTTTTATCAGAAATACAGACAAGTTATTGTTTGTCTTGCTTATTCTTTTAGTGCTCTTACACACACACTTTTCTTTTTACAAGTATTTTTGGTACTTTGAGACATTACTATCATTATTACTTGTATGACCCATAAAATACACTTTCACAACCTCCTCCTGCCTCGTTCATCATAGGGATCATACCATTTCCTTGTTCCTTTCTGCTATTTATAATCCACTCCCTAAATCCATGAGTAGCAAAATAACTGCTGAAAAGCAAAACGAGTGAAAACCGGAAAACAAACCATGGACCGTTTGGCAAATTTCTTTCCCTGATTATAAAAACTGCCTCATCGTTCCTTCCCCTCCCCATCTTCTGTCCCAATATATACTGTAGAACTGAAGGCATCAAGGTGTGGTTAAACCCAAAAAAACCAGCAAGGAGCTACACTTTGTCTTTGAACTTCTCCATGTAGTTTCGTATCTCTTTGGAGTCCCCCAGGTCCATATCCTGGCACACCCACTTAATGTCATCGTCATTGCTACTTAGGATTGAGTTGACAGTAGGACAACCATCGTCAGGTGGGATGGTAGTGAATGTTGTGAATTTTACCCGCTTCCGTTTAGAAGTCGGCGAATGTAAAGGTTCAGATTTCTGTTCCTTTCCAGGCTTACCCCCTGAGTCAGCACACCTGTGAACCTGGCTCTGAATGTTCTTCTGAGCACTCCCATTGAGAAGCTGGTTGCTCTCTTCACAACCCGAGCCTCGGTCGATGATGGTTGTGTGCTCATCCTGCTGAGGTGATGAATCTGTTGTGTTCTCTAGCAGTTCTGCTTCATTTCCCAGCCAGACCCAGTCATGGGAATGGGTCATGGTGGCCTGTCCTTCCACCAGGACCTGCTTGTGACGGTACTTCAGTGCAAATGTTGCACAGTTTATTAGGAAGACTAGAATTGCCAGGCAGAAGACCCCTAGCAGAGCATACATCCCGATCTCCAGATCGCTAAGGCCCCTGGGTGTCTGCACCAGGTCATTTTCCTCCATGCCTGTATTGCCTTTTGGGAGGTCTACTTGAGCAGGGAAGTTGGTGAAGTCTATAGGAATGTTCTGCAGCTGGCTGTCATCTGAGAGTTTGCCACCATCCAGCCTATTGTTTTTAATGACTTTATTTTTTATCACAGATTTTGCTGTGGTGCCGACTTTCCTCATGGCTCCTTCCTCTCGCTCTGCTGATGAGCTACCATAGTATCGCCCATCCTGGCCATACCGCTCCTGATCCGACACCTTGTGCCTCCGGTCGCTAGCGTGGTTTTCAATCTCATCCGCATCATAATCTCCACCCGTGTCAGAGTCTGCATCATTCTGGCCAAACTTGACTTTGACATTGCCATTCCCCACAGCCAGGACGCTTTTCCTCTTGGATTTTTGGCAGGTTTCAGAAATCATCATGTCCACCTTGATTAAAGTGCCGTGACCTTCACCTTCCGCTGCCACAACTGGCCATTTTACGGCTGCGTTCTGCTGGATCGACACCACGGCTTCGTCTAACGACACAGCAGCGAGGGAGAAGTCCTTAGAGTCATAAATGTCCAGCGGAGTAACAGAGCTGTCACTGAACTGAATCCAGGTGCTTACCACAGCTTCCTGAAAGGAGAGGGATATGGTTAAAGACAGGGTCTTAAATAAAACAGCTCAACCATTGCTGCTCATCAATCACCCAGCTCTGAATGGCAGCTGGAGGATAGGGAAGACAATGGCTCTGCACCGCACTTCAAGTGAACCAAGCTTCAGCTGATGGGGCAGAAAATTGGTCACATATTTCATTAAAGGTTCCACTGTTGCCCTTCCTGTAAATGTTTTGCAAAAGAACATATATAATAACTGATGTGAGATGCCTGTAATATCAAAGTGCCCATTAACAGGCTACAATTTACATGATTTATAAAGAAAGTCATTCCTGTCATACAAAACCTGAAAAAGACAAACCAGAAAAATTACTAGAGGCACTTGACAGAACACTTATTTTCCTCATGTTCCCCATGCACGGGTGTCACAGGAAGCTGTCAGATTAAACAAGGCATAAATATCTTAGCAGGAATAAGGAGCCACCACGGTATCTTGTTAATGGTCGGAGCAGAAGATTCACCTGAAAGAAAAAGACTCACGGAACAATTGCCATTTTGCTGGAGAAAGATTTGCTTTAAGTCAAACATTCTTTACCCCTGAGATAATTAAAAAGTCCACTGCATTTCTGTGTCAGAATGGGGATTGTAGTATGATCTCTACAATAAAAATACAAGTGGCCTGGATTTAATTGGACTATCTTTGTTCTCTGCAGGTAGCACTGTTAGAAGTCATCATTACATGCAAACACAAAGCTAGAGGTCAGCTCTTTGTCATTCAAAATCCCTTCCAGATGATATAGATATTTACTTCTCCACGTCTCAGTAGCTTTCTTTGCAGGAGATTTCTTTATTTTTTCATTTGCTCTGTGTCTTGCCTGTTTAGCCAGCAGACGCGCAGGCAGATTGCCGGCGTGCAACTTCACACAAAACTGAAGTTCTTTTTTTCCCAGACTTAAACCGCAGATGGCCCTAATAACTTTACACTTGGGTACATGAGAACAACTGGACTGAAAATCACCATCGGGAAAAAAAACATTGCCACTCTCTTAACGTCCAGTCATAATACAAATTTACAACCTAATATGGTTTTCAATTGGCAACGATTTGTTATGCTATGGGTATAAACAAAGGGAATTGCTAACCTTCTAGTCAAATTTAAAGCTTTTCAATGAAAACAGCAAGGGGCACTTAGCTGTGCAGAAGGTTGGACTGCACTGAATATTTGATTTCCAAAGTGCTATCAGCAAGTTCTTGAGGGACTGGAAGAAGAAAAATAAGCACAACAGGGAAGAAGGCAAAGTTCTCAGTGATTCAAATGCACTTCAAACAGCTGAAATGGAGCCAATGTAGCTCAGATGCTGGGAAGGGTGAATTGCGTAAGGAAATTAAAACAGCTGATCTTTCATTAGAGAAGCAATCCTGAAATGGCTGAACAGACAGAAACATAAAGCTGCAGGGCACAGTCTAAATTTACATCATAGAACTCTTTAGTAGAGCAAACCTAGATGTGGGAAAGTAAAGGATTATTTCGTTATAATGGATACGTGCAGAGAGAAAGAGATGCATCTCCTCCAGCAATTCAACACTGTTGCCTTTCCTTGTCCCTAAAACAAGAGGACAGACTTGCATTTCACTGGGGAGGTCTGCAAGATACACCTACTTTTCATCAGCCTATGGAAGGCAAAGCCACCAGCATAATTTCAAGCATGTATCACAACAGGCTTGGCACTGTCTGCCAGTGGTACTGACTTGCAGGGAGCAGAATGAGAAATTAAGTGCAGAATTTGCACACTTAAGGCTAAGGCCTATGCCTCCTCCCAGCCCTTCACAGGACTTACATAGTTCCACAACTCCGCAGAAGTATTTACATGACTAAAGCTTTAATGCAGTCCCTGACAGCCAAACACAGCATATCGAGCACTGCAGAGCCCCACATCTGATCATGGCCCTCCCTACACCAGCTGGTTTTATTGATGGTTAGAAGAGCACCTCTGAGGGATCTGTGGCCTCCATCCTGACATGGGAGAGAAACATGTATAAGAAACCATATATACTTCTTTCCTGAATTCTTCAAGACCTCGACAACTCTGGTTTTCTTAGTTTTTCTCCTTCCTGCTTTAACAGCCCTCAGGCACCTCTCAGTGCCTTTAAGAGGTGACGAGCATGGAAAAATTCAGCCCAAAAGGCTAGAATTCGACAAAGTGGTAAGCAACTTTAAAACAACTTTTATTCTTTACACTACTTCTCCACTATTCTGCATTCCTGGTTTTACGAAGCAGAAAAATGAAATGGCAGTAAGCTGAAATTTGCAGGCACACATGTGATTTACTTTGGATAACAGAGGTGTGCAATAGCTTAGCCAGCATTGGGTATTTTTGTATTTTTTATTTCCAAGAGACCTTTGTTTCATAAGAAGAACCAATTTTTCCACAATACAATATTGTCATGCTTATGCCATAGACAGTATCAATTAAAAGGGAAATAAAACAAATGAGAGAAAGAGTGATAGAATCTCAAATCCTGCCAAAGTATATTGTATCGGCCCAAATATTCTGTCTGGCAAGAGATCATCTCCTCTCATTCACATTGTTAAAGAAAAGATGAAGGTAGGTGAAGAAAGTGAATTTCCCAAATGATTACAAATTCTGAGAAGCTAAAAAGAAAGAAACAAAGAAATGATTTAGTACCATGTCCTTCAAAGAGTTGTTTCTGCAAATCCTACGTACCGCATCAATAAATCCCCTCCGAATCTCTGACAAGGTCCTCCAATTACTATCAGCAGATGAAAATGGATTGGAGGCTTCTTACCTGCAAAGTTGCTGCCCTAGTTTGCTGCCCTCAACACTGAGGTGACAAATGCTTGTTCTCATTAATTATGAAGCATAAACAAATCGTTTGAGGGATTATCGGGCTCTCCAGTCTTTCTTTGCTCCACTATTCCTCTCTTTCCCATGTGCATGCACACACACACACACAAACGCAAACTCAGTTGCATTCTCAGAACAAATGAACCACAACTAGACATTAATGCCAGCGTCTCTTGGAGAACAGGATGATATATACAGTGACTAGGATGATGTGAAGTGAGTCAGATAATGCACGTTTGATCATGTTAATGATAGCAAAATCCAGTCCAGGGGAGAAACTGCTTCCCAAAACCACTGTTGACTATCAAATATCACATATTTCCTAAGTGCATAAAAACTTCCTGAAGGCACATTTTGTCTACACTTTCCCTTGTGCCTTTGCTGTTCTTCTCCTTCACTTCAGGTCTAACTACATACCACCAGCAAGTTGGCCAGTTCTTTATCAGCTGCAGTTCCACCACCTTTCCTGGTGTTGAACTACATTGCTGCTTATCGGTTCAATGATGCCACTTGATAAACCTTCTTGGATAAACTTGCAGTTTGCTTTTTGTTAGTAGTTTTATCCCCCTTGTAATCCAGTTGTTATGCTTAGGTGGGTAAAACAAAGAGGAAATTACCAGGTTATAGAAGAAACACGGCACTAGGGGAAACCAACAGTCCCCAAGGAGCTCCCTATTGCCTAACCTGTAACGCTTCAAATCCTGCTCTGTGAGTTACCTCAAACAATATTGTTTGCTGGCTATGTCTGTTCCACCTAGATAAAGCAAGAAGACTCACACTCCAAAAGGCAAACTGAACGCAGGCAGCAGAGCTGGTCTGGAAGCTCTGTAGAAAGCCCATCATACAGAGATCTAATGAGTCCCACTGTGCTGGGACTCACACGCATTGCCTGGGAGCCAAAGTGATGATTATTTTGCCCTTTAAAGCATCACACATCATTTGAAAGTCTGCTTATGTTAGGATGTTCCACTGAGCCCATCTGTAGCATCACAGTCAGTGATTACCACGTATCTTTCACTACCTCCTCAAAAAAGATGGGGTCAGCTTGATATGAGGGCAAACTATCTTGTATTCTTCAAGCAAAAAAAATAGAGGAGTACAGTGTGCAGGACCAGTTGCATTTTAGAGAATTCTACTGCTTAGAAACACCGACGTGCAGACTGATCAGTATATTTGATTTTATCCCATACTGAGAATAAAGAGCCCCTTTAATGGTCTTCATTCACTAAAGCACAAATAAAAGTATTTGTAAATAAGTCCACAGTTGCTGGGGTCAGCTGCAATAGTCCTGGAGTGAGGCAGGACACTAAAGGAAAGAAATGGATTGCTGGATGGCTCTGCAGAAAACAAATACGTCCCTTCCTCAAATAAAGGCAAGGGAATACTGTTCTCAGCAGCTTCTATTAGACCAGCTCTGATTGTTCTGTCTGGGGACTTGAATGCTGAAATGCATTTTCCTAGCAATTTTATCACATGAAATATCAAAGTATTACAAGTGCATTTATTTTTAAGCCTGTGGCTTGTGTAGCAAAAATTGGGCTTGATCGTTATGATGTGGAAATGAAAGACAGCCAAGACTCAGATCTTAATTCAAGCCACGCTTTCGCCTACCGTGTATTTCTTTCTCTCCTTTTTGTCCAGTCTGCTAATATGACATTGCTTTCCAGTGGGAATTTGCTTGTATTTGCAAGGGAAGAATTTAGAATCTCACCTAACAATAAATCCTTTCTCCTGTTCCCATGCTGCTGAGTTCCTTTGTCATCCCTGTGAGGCATTACATTGCTATGTCAGTTTAAAGAAGATATAAATACAATTTAAGTGTAATTTATACTGCCAGAATGGGGTAATGAATCCACACCATAAAAATACTCCTAATATCTGTTACTTAACCGGGCAATGTCAGTGAATTCCCAGAACTAGTTTGCATGAAGGACATAAACTAAACCAGGAGAGAACTGAAGGCAGAGCATGGGAACAGGCTGCCCAGAGAGGTTATGGAGTCTCTTTCTCTGGAGATGTTCAAAACCCGCTTGGAATCATCCCTGTGCAACCAGAACTGGGTGAACCTGCTTTGGCAGGGGGGTTGGACTGGATGATCTCCAGAGGTCCCTTCCAACCCCAACCATTTTGTGATTCTGTATGTCAACCCATAAGGCAGGAACACGCAAGTGATTTCAGCTTGTTGACCTGACTCAGGTGGTGCTGAGCACCCTCACCTTCTATCAGTGTGAGACCTGATATCTTGGAGGACACTCCCTGAGTTTAGAGGTGGTCTCAAAGCGTTGGCTCTTGTCACTGATGTCAACAGGATCTACACATAAGAAAGAGAAGAACTTGGCCTTTAGAGAGAGCTAACATAGCTCTTTTTTTTAATCCCTGAAGAAAATGTCTGCAGTTTCCCAGTAGCATTGAGAGTTATATTAATACACACAGCTATTTATTGAAGGCTCTCTTTTTATTTCCTTTTACTCTATCCACTCTCCCATTTCAGTTCATTAGACCACATGCAATACCCTACGGCAACGAAAAAGCTGTGATATGACTGTGAGTTTCCCCACAGAGCCAGCTAAAATGTGAGAGTCCTTGAAGCTCACCCAGATCAGAAAACACTTAAAACACTGTAGGTTTTCTTTTATTTACATTTTGGAGAGGTCTTTAAGATGGCACTGTTGATTTTAACAATGGCCAGCGAGCCAAATGGAACAGCGCTCCTACCTGAGCAGGTGCTGAGCAGACGGCTGTTAAAAATAAGACTGCTCACAGCTACAGTTCCCAAACTTCCAGAAGATATTTCAAATTTGATACTTAAAAGTTGGTCAACCTGCATTTATTTTTAGGCCCCTAAATCACTGGTCCATTTTTCAGTGCCAATGAGCTCACCATTGCTCTAAAAGAAAGGAATTATGGGCTCAGCACCCCTCAAGGTCACCTTGTCACCTCAGGTAATTTGCAGCCCAGCTGCAGATAAAGCTAAATAACTTAAGGCATCCAAGATAAAAAAAAAATTATCTTCTTGAGATTGCTAAGTATTTGGAGAAACTACCATCTTTTCAGGACTTGTGTTTTGGATGCTTTACGCTACTTATGCAGACATGGTCATTATAATCAAGGAAATAATCTAGTCATTATACTCACTGAAAGAAAGTCACTGTAAAAATACTAAATTCATTCCTGTATTCGTGAAGGATGTGTTAATAGCACAATCTGTACAATGCTCTCCATTGCACTATACAGATGTACTGATTAATCTGCCAGGGACAATATCGTGCTTACCAGAGCACCAATTACCCAAGGACATTTGCTAATCTATGTTGTAGCTTGGTTACTGAAGGTGCTAGAGCAGAGCCAAGGAAAACATTTGACTAGAAACACGTGGACTGTTTTTTCCGTATAACAATGCTGAGACATACCCAATTGTTCCTGAGAAAAAATTAAAAAAAAAAAATAAAACTTTCAACTATCTTAACAGTTATTTTGATTTTCAATTGCATCGGTACAGTTTGCATACTTAGACCTTTTAATAAATTTGTTTGAGAGGATAAGACACAAATACTGAAGGCCTTGCAATGTTCAACTACACGGTTACTTCTGGGCTGTCCTCTTGGAGGAAACTGTCTTACCAAAGGGCCTGATTTTCAGAAAACACTCATCCTTCTGAAATTCCAGCTCTGTAAGGATCTCAGCTGGTATACTCTAAATCACGAGTCTCCTCTTGCAAAATTTAGCCACAAGGATTTCTGCATTTGCATGAATTTTTCTAAGAGCAAGTGATTTAAATGTTCTATCCTTCATCAAACTGCAAATGAAAGGAAAAGACATATGTGACTCGATAGGCCACTCCTACGCTCAGACTATTTCCTTCAACATATATAGAATCATAGAATCACTAGGTTGGAAAAGTCCCACTGGATCATTGAGTCCAACCATTCCCACCAATCTCTAAACCATGTCCCTCAGCACCTCCTCCACCTGTCCCTTAAACCCCTCCAGGGAAGGTGACTCAACCCCCTCCCNCTATTTATCTTATTAAATGTGAAGTCCCTAAAGTCTCTTTTCAACACTTCCTTGGGCAAGCCCTGTCTATAGGCTGAGTAAAATTTAGGTCTGAGGACAAACGAGTGGCTTGCAATGAGGTAGGAAGTGAATTGCACGGGGAATTAGCTCAGGCCTCCAGGATGAAGGCTCTACAAATGCGCCCCAGTAACTAGGGACTGTGCTCAGGTTCCACAGGACCTGGTGGGACCAGGATCGGGATTGCAAACACTCACAGTGCTTGAGCAGGAATTGATCCTCACAAACACGTGAGGAGTGATGCTCCCAGCAAAGGCTTCTGTTGGGAAGCGAGCAGTGTGCTTGTCTTTCTCCTGGTGAAGAGGAGGCGGTAGGAAGACAAGCAGAGGCAGTGAGGGTGCACAGGCTGCAGACTGGGAGAGCTGGAAGGGGGAACAGAGGCTGAAGTGGGATTCCATGAGAACATGCTGCCCTATGTTTGCATGAAACTGGGACAGAAGATACCACGCATAGAAGTGGTGGGAAAAAAAGACTATCTTGGGATTGCTACTAAGCAACCAGATTTTCCTGGGCGTTCCAGATCCTTGTATAGAAACTACCAGGTTTTCCACCGCCGTCTAACAGAGTCTAAGTCTTGTATTTTTCCCAGATGGAGTCACGAGAAGAAAGAACAGATTTTACACATCTTTTACTGAGAAAAAGGTGTTTGATTTTCTCTTCCTTCTTGTTTTACAGTCTTTCAGTTCATCAAGCATGATGCAGCAGTGCTATCTGCAGGCCCACAAAGGGGACAGCAGGGACAGCAGCAAACCACACCGCCCAGTAGCCCCTGAAGCAGAAGGCATCGCTCAGACTGGGAGCCCGATATGCCCGGTTACTGCTGTATCAGAAATGTACCACTGACAAAACTGAAATTACCTTGCAAAAGAACATCAGCTTTAACAAAATATTTCACTAAAATCATTCCCTAACTACAAGGCTGGGAAAAATAATTTAAAAACAAACCACATTTACTTTTTTTTTTTTTGTATTATTTCACAACCTGCTAACTGTAGTGATATATATGAATGATGTGTCATATCATCTCACTATGCTATAATACAACATGAGATGCCATGTTGTGCACTACTGAAATGACTGTCATAATCTGCATTAACCCGATGTTGATAAATATCTTTGCATACTCAGGACAGATTATCTACGAACTTGAGAAGCTGACAATATAACTGCATAAACTCTGTAGTCTCAAAAACTCTCTTATCTGCAATCAAAGCCATCATTCTTCCAGTGGTGCTGCAGGACAAATGGTGCTCCCTACTATCTAACTATCTATTGGGTTAGGGATGCTTTAGCTTTTGCTTTTACAGTTTTTGTCTGAAGACAGTGTTTCAGAGATGGTTTCTAAGCCCCGGAGAAGGATATAAATGGGTTAATTACATAATATTCTTATGTTTACAGGATGCAGTAAATGGAACAGATGGGCAACATGTCCTTCTAGTTTGGATATTTTCCTGTCACTAAGTTATAAAACAATCTAGATTATTTTTATGTTCCAGAAAATTAGATAGCAATAATCATGAAAATGGGCCATAAAACTTGACTTGAGATCTCTCTGTCTATGTGAGATGAAATACAGATTCTGCGAGAAGAGCGCTGTGGACAGAGATAATTCAACGGTTCCCAGTCCCACTCTTCAAATGAACTGACTCAAAGAGCTATGAACACATAGCTGGTTCCGCTGCTACTGACCCTTGGTTTTAATCTGTTCCAGAGAAACTGTTTGGCTTGATCTGGTGGTATTCTCCAGTTTTCTTTTCCATGCAGAGTGTGACCTGAAACATGCTGCTTGAAAGACTCCATTTACAGAGACAGAAATTTGCTGGCTTAAATGAAGTAGGATCAGTGCAGTGATACCCTAATGAACTTAATGACAAACCCCCCTAAAACCCATCTAAAATATGAAAGGAGAGAGGGGCCTGGCAGTCTGCCATGACTCCAGGAAGGAAAAGAAATGTATTCGGCTATCTTCTGCCTCTATTTTATAGCTCTTCAAAATATTAAATTGTTGTGACACACGGAGCTCTGTGCTCTCTGGCATGGAAAACAAGGGCATGCTCATTTAGCAAATAAGGATCACTGTCCACACACTGACTGTGTCACAAAAATAACAGACGTTGCATCATTTAAAGAAAGGATATTAAAAATGTAAATAATCTAAACTTGAGTGTAGTCAGGACTTTCACTGCAGATTAAGTCCATATTTGAAGGGAAGAAATGAGAAGACAATTCCAGAGTATCTCTAGAGGAAAGCAATTCCTGTGGCCAGGTGCTACTTCAAAGTCAAGCTTCTACAACTTGTTATGAATTATCACCTGTACTTCACGTTGATTAAGCACAGCCCCATTCCAAAAGGCAACAACAGTAAATATGGAGTGTACATTACCTGCTTAGGAGTATGAAGCAGCTCTTGGGCAACGGTTGTAGCCACAATAGCCCGACTACTTGCTGCGCTTGGCTGAAGAAAGAGTGAAAGCCCAGCCACCAGCTGGACTCCAAGGTCTGTTATTGTCACTTTGTCATCTAGCACAGTCACTGTCTTCTCTGCCAGGATGGAGTCAGACAAAGGAGACAAAACCTTTGGAGAAACACAAAATAACCAGCTTAGGAAAAGGCTGATCAATTAAAATAATCTTTCTTAAGGTCATCATCTCTTCTTGTCTCCAGAGCTTTTTGCATAAAAATGAAATGGCAGAAGATATTGAAAAGGCAGTCTGATTGCATTAGCAGGGTCAGAACAACATTCAATAGAGAGTTTATGGCTGAGAACATCGTAACCAATGCTGAGAGCTGTACTATGTCACTCGTGCTATTTGTATCATTTAACTAGAAGAGTTGATTTAAAACTTTCTTCCTTTCTATTCTGCGTGCCAGTATCAAGCAGCTCATTCAATTTACTACCCAACCATTTCAAAGGGAGGCTAGCAACATCTAGGATTTGTCCTTCCCTTCTTTGCTTGGAAATTGTCATTTCTCTACTTTTCCTATTTCTGGTGGAACATCAAAGTAGTAAGATTAATTAAAGTAAGATCTTTAGTGAAACTAAGGGCAATACTGCTATATTTAAAGAACTAAGGATAGCTGGCTCATGCACATACTGTCTCCTTGACCTTCCCCATTTCCTATCTACAGCATAAATTAGCTATGCCCACTTTGTGCATTAGTAAGGATTCAGCTAGGATAGAACTAGGACATGGTGTTGGCCCCTCGTGCCTTTCAGGGTTATTAACAAGGTCGGTAGTTTTCATTTTTTCTCCTGAACTAATGTTTAAATAAGTCAAAACCTGGCACAACTTAAGATCTCTGTATCAAAAAACCAGAAGGGTGGCCAACAACTGACTGGTGGTAATCTGCATCCACCTGGGTGGGGCAAGAGCTCTGACTTCTCACTAACCCTAGAAGCGCTGCCTCTTCTAAACACCTCTGAAGGCTTTATGGCTTACACCTTCTGGCCATCCTGCATGCCTTGGACCTCATCTAATCTGCATCACTGCCACCTCATTAACATTATGTGCGATACTCTAGAAGGTCACATGAACGTAATGAGAAATGACCGTGTTTCAAGACAGCAGAACTTCGTATTGGAATCATACCCCAACCCCCCCACCCCGCTCCGAGGTTCTCTATGGGAATGGCAGAATGTGGCACTAGAGCACCTTACCTGCATCGTTGTCATTCCTACTTCCCGTCCAATCAAAATCCTGCCTTCTTGCAGCCTGGCAATGTGAGGATCCTCCAGTTTCATAAAATCCATCACCAGGTCTGTAATGTCAAACTGCCAGTCTGAGCCCAGCAGGTAGTTCAGGTGACCCCAAGGGCTAGAATCCTCCGCTACAAATTGCGTGAGGACTCGCACCATGGCGTGCTGGTACTGCAGAGTGCATCCTCTTCCTTTCCGCTCGTCTTCATCCTCATCATCGCTGTCTCTGGTGGGTCTTTTTTCATAAGAAAAGAAAGCATAAAGACATGTTTTCAAGAACATTAGTGAAAGCTAACGTTAGCGTGCTAATGGAGAGTAACCCCTCAAACAGCAGCCCTCCCTTCTGATTTGTTGGAACATGGCTGGTTTATGGCTACTAGCATGATGAAGCGCCACACAAATGGGCCATCTAAGTCAGCATGTCTGAACACCACCATCATCACCACTGTAAGTGCTCCTTACCAGAGCACCACACTGTACGCTGTCGCACAGAACAAACTCAAGCACAGAAGCAAAACTCCCACAAATTTTAAAAGCTTTATTATATCTGCAGATATCTGGCACACCAGGTGAAGATTCCAGTACTACTCCTCCTCAGGGAAAGTTGTTGCCTTTTGGGTGCAGGTGCTGCCGTTGTCCTTGCTAAGAGTTAAAATCAACTCCATTCATTTTACAAAAACACCCAAGAAATGTAGCAACTCGAACCCACCTCTTGTTGGAAACAACAGGGACTCGCCAACCTTTTATTTGGCTCAGTTCTGTGTCTGAAATGTCGATCTGAAGAGGCAGGCGTGGAACCCAGACTGTTATTTGCAGAGGAGCGCTCAGATACTGATACGTGAAGTTCACAAGTGCATTCACCTTGCCTTTCATTTCTTTGCCATTGACAAAAACATAGTCACATCTGTCAGAAACCTGAGATGGGAGGAAGAGAGAGAGAGAGAGAGAAAGAAAAAAATGTAATCACTGTGACAAAACAAGCTCAAAGTGCAACCCTGGTATCTCAAAACCAAACCAAACCACAAAAGGTTCCCTTTCCTTTATGCATGTTAATGACAGCCTTTTACAATGGGAGCAGCTGAACACAAAGTTCCTTCGTTGGCTCAGGAGGCATAATTATGCTGGAGATGCCTAAAGACAGGACACTATTTATGAAGCTGTGGCTGATTTTCAGTTTGTTATCCAGTCAGCCACTAGGCGATCACAGTGCTGTGGAATTTATAATGAGAAGATTCCTTCACAGCTTGGTCAAGAGAAACCCAGCAAGCCAAAACAGGTCCCAGCGGAGGCAAGCAGCAAATCTACCTTGGTGAGTACATTCATCAGCCAATGAGTGACGCTGCTTTCGCTCTTCAAGACAAAGCTGGCTCGGGAGTGGATTTTCATCCGCAATAAACATTATCTGCTTATAAATGTTTACATTTTGATTAAAGCTGTAAAGTATTTCTAAACACTACAGTAGATTTATCATTAACATGTAAATGCTGTCCTGAAATATAAGCAAGTATTATCATAGTCATGTAAGAGTTATATCAGTAATCACTTCTTTAATCAATGTTGTAATTTACAGACCATTGAGTTTTCTCATTTATTACGTTACTGAGTACTAGTGATAAAATCACTCCTGAATACATAAATCATTAAGAGGGATGCAGATAGTATGAAGTGACTCCATGTGATAAAGTCATTGTCGTATCTATTCCTAAAGGTGTCATAAATGTCTAGGGAAATCTTGCGGCACATTAATCATACATTAAGTGGCTAGCAATGGGAGCTGTTACATTTCTAAATGAGCTGGTATGTCTGCAGAAATTAACAGTAAGCTCAGCAGATCTCTTCAACGCCTGCTCTTGCTCCCCTCCCTTCAGAATTCTACTTCATCACCCATAACGAGTATCGTTTGTGGTGGCAATGTGTGTCCCCACCTGAACATATATTTATACTATCATCTGCTCCCTTTTATCCCCGCTCCCATTCCCAATGCCATTTTAGTCAAATAAAGACTATCAGCTGGAAGCTGACTGTCCTCAGGCTAACCAAGCAGAAGGGTGTCCTCCATGTCCACAGGTACAGGAGCTAAACACTTCCTAGTCTGGAATACACACCCCATTTCTATTCTCTGTCAGGTTCAAGCACTGCTCACATTCTACTAAAAAAATCAATGGTGAGATAGCAAAAGGGAACTTCAGAGAACATAATAAAAACATTTCTATGACTCATTCCCTAAGAGGGTTATCCTGTAACAGGGCTCCATTGAGAGAAGACAGTTCTGCATACTACAATCCCAGCTCCATCTGTCTGTTTAGGCTTCTCCCTCAGACCATCTAAGACAGGTTGAAAGTGTGGAGGTGGCAGAAATGTCTTCATTTTATCACTATAAATGGCATGCCCTATTTTTACAGGTATTAACTGGAATCGCAAACAAAAAGGGCCACTCTTTCTTTCTACAGTGCCGTTGCATCAGATTCACCCTGGAAGAGGAAAGGTAACAAAAATGTTTCTCATGAAAACAACTCAAACTGGGCAGTCGGGGAAGGGCTACATGTCAGGAGTTACAGTCTTGACCCTCTGATTGTGGAGTCATAGAATCATAGAATTATAGAATAACCAGGTTGGAAGAGACCCACCAGGCCATCCAGTCCAACCATTCCAATCAAACACTAAACCATGTCCCTCAGCACCTCGTTCACCCATCCCTTAAACCCCTCCAGGGAGGGTGACTCAGCCCCCTCCCTGGGCAGCCTGTTCTAGTGCCCAATGACCCATTCTGTAAAAAATTTTCATTGCAGGGGGTTGGAACAGGATGATATTTAAGGTCCCTTCCAACCCAAATTATTCTATGATTCTATCTCAGACCAGACCTTGGGTATCTTAGACCAGATACTTAATTCTTAGATGGCTGAAGTTAAAAAGAATTCACATCTAAACGATATATCACATAAGTATGTTACCTATGGTGCAACAGTAAGATGTAATTAAATTCTGCTTGGAGAAGCAGGGATTGTCATTCTGAAACTGGTTCCATCCTATTCATTTCTCTAGGGTTGACCCCAAAGTCAAAAGAATGAACTTACTGAGTTAGTTGCACAATTGCTTATTTATGCACATAGTAAACCACATACCCATGCTGATAAAGGATTTCTGATGACATTCTTGGCTTCAGACTGACCACGTCTGGTCTAGATGTATGTTTTACTGTTATCTAAAGCCCAGTGTTGTCAGTAACAGAACAAACGCAACTGTCAGAGAAAAAACACAGTAACAATAGCAGCAAACCTGCAATTCCTAAATGGTTCTGGGCTGAGATCCAATCTCCATCTGTATTTGTAAAGCTGCTATAAGCCTTCATGGGTATGCAACAAACAAATGGCTAAACAAATATATACAGCATCCTAAGGAGGTGGCTGCTGTAGCTACTACACAGCCTTTAAAATTGCTACAGGATAATATTTATTACTGGACATGCATCAGCAATAGTGGCAGGTCTTTATGAGTTGCATTGGGAAAAACATTACTCTTTTCACCAAGTACAAGCATTGCTAATGTCCTTACACGTGTTCTTTCTTCTGTTCCTCTATTTCTGATAAAGAGGTAGCACACAGACAGTCCAGGAGGAACAGAGCTTATATTGTACTGCAGTATTGTATGCATTTTAAGTCTCGTGCTTCCAGGTACCTGTTCTTGATGCAGCACTGATGGATTTTGACAATGAAAGGCAACAGACTTCTCAACTACGGCCATACAGGGAATAAATGGCAGAAGGGAAGAGCATCTCAGTGACTAATTCATGGGGTGCGTGCGCTCTCCGTATGTACAGGATTAAGGATATTCCTCAAGAAACATTGAATTAAAGCTATTCCACAGTCTATGGCTTCTGTAAGCAACACATCTCAGCTAAGCTGAGCTTTAGCAGGCTAAGAAGAAGAAGGGCAAGTAAGTTGCCCTTAAGACATCGTAAGCAAGTCACATGTAAGGTTTGATTTGCTAAGCAAACGCTCCTCAAGAAACAAGGGTAGGGGATACGTGGTGCAACAACAGATCCCCTTAGCTCAGATTAACTCAGATGGAAATAACATCAGTCAACTTGGTTTTGGAGTTATTCAAAGCAGACTTGGCGGAACTATTCTGATCTGTTCATGTATGAGGTTAAAGGAGACAGAAACACAAGACTGGTACTGACAATCTAAAACACTGTTGAATGGCATCACGGAGCTTCCTCCATGGATGCATGGGTGATTAAAAAGAGTAATCAATTAAACTGGATCATGATAGAACACAAGTTCTTTTTAATTAAAAAAGTATATTTGTTTAAGCATTTTTTGATAGATAGAAGTATCTCTCTGCTTCCCTCCGGGGTTTAAATGCTCCTGGAAGGTCACTGAACAGGACAGCAACTGGGTTTCATCTGTGAGTCCTGCCCACAGAAGTCTAAAGGGATTTGTAATAGAGGCTGGAGGTTCTGTGAACAGTGATCTGCCTCTCATCTCCTGTAGTATTTATGTTTTCACTATGAAAACATTTTCCTTCTGAAAGTGGTTTTTTATCTTTGGCATCAGAAGTGAGAGATGATGAAGGCAAAGCCTGCTTAGCCACCACCTTTAAGTGACTGTTTTTCCCCATTCTGCGTCGCAGATCAGCAAGAAATTTTGCATTTTAAAGAGCTTTCTGATGCTATTTCAGCAGTTTCTTTCATTATTAAGCTGCATTCAGCTACTTTCCCACTTTTTTTTCCTACTTTTCTAACATCTTTCTCCAGATTAAAACTAAAGAAGCTACACAGCAAAAGGCAGGGCTAAGCACAATTCTCTAGAAGTTTCTTCTTTGTCTTCCCTTTTTCTGGCATTACATTTTTGTGCCCCTTTGTAACAAAGGCCACGGCCTTTCCAAATGACTTGGAAAGATTCTCTCTACAACAAGGGACACTTCATCGAGCCAACAGAGCAAACTGCTCTTTGAAAATCAAAAGTCACTCCTGAATCACCACCTCTGGCACAAAGTGACTGTCATCTGGGGAGTGAAGGTACCTTTGCATCCGCTAACGAACACATTAGCTGCACTGAATATTAAGAAGATTCTTAGTCCTGTGATTAGTCAAATGACAAACCTCTGCATCTGCCTCTACTTAGTCCTGGCAGATGAAAGTCATGAGCCCATAACGAGCTCTGTATTGCAGAACTGCAAGAAGATACCATGAACTGCTTGAAGTCACCGTGAAGCATGTGACAATGTGCTGCCTAGAGCCATAAAGGGGCTGTTGACACTTCTGTAAGAATATCCCTGTTTTGCTGTATTAAATTCCACTACAGATTGCTGCAAAAACTTTGTTCAATTACCGGTAGAGGCAGATAGTTTATAAAAGACACATTTCATGTCAAATATAAGCTAAGAGTGTCCTTCAAAAGGTGGTGAACTCAAAGACTGTCTGTTCTGTTTCATATCTGTTGCACACAGGAGTGGAAAGAATGACTAAAAATAAATGAATGGTACCAAATCTGTGAGTCTAGTCTAAGCTTGCTTATTCTCCTAGTGGTTTTTCACCTTTGGAGACATTAGCCCATACCAGAGGGTCTCTGAAGGACAGTTCTGAAGGACAAAAAGAGAAGCTTTTATATGGCAATCCTGTCAAGTTTATAAACACTACAAATTTGTGAGGCATCAGACCATTTTCTAGGTAGAAGTCTGTGTGGTTTGCCCTTAATTAAAAACCCTGAGGCTTAAAACATCTCAGAACTTTAAGATTGGACAGAAATGAGGAGATATGATAACAGTAGATGTCCTGCTTGCATTCATCAGGTTCAAAATCTTGTGTTTTGGTAAGTAAACCCATTTACCCATTTCTGTTACACTAATGTAAATGTTGCTAAAATATTCAAAGGTTACATAAATGTTTAAATATTTATGAAAGCAACTCTACAGGCAAAAGGATTTTTCCAGTATTTCTTAAAGGAGTCTCAATTTCAAGGCAAAAAAAAATGTCAGGATAATTATTAAAGAACAGGGACGTTCAGCACTTTTCAAATATACGACAGCCCTACTATTACAGCTCAGTATCATCACTCTTACATACCAGAAGGGCAACTGAAGCTCTTGAAGGTTAAGCTTTGTGAACAAAGTAATTTATTCCACTAAGGAATACAGAGCATCAGAATGACCTATCCACTGAATATACTGACACTGGCATGATATATAGAAAATATTAGCCCGTGATAATCATTCCACAAGCTTTTTAGACATTCCTTTAGAATTTTGCAATATTCATATCCTTGCTATAGAATTTCTTCTAAGGTTTTTTTCTTCAACAACATCCACTGCAAAAAGGGAATTAGCCTCTATTAAATTCTAGAGGTTTGAAGAGAATTTATAGAACTCTCTAGCCATGATTCCAATTAAACGCTATGGTTTCAGACATAAAGGAAATCCTATGCCACATGAATATTAGGTGATGACAACTGTTTCAGAAGAAGGACTTCAATGCCTGGCTGCATGATTCTGAATAATCAATAACTTACCACTGGGAAATGGAAGCTGTCTCAAGGCCCATACTATTCATTTTTTCACGTTAAACTCTTCAAGTCTGATAAGAGTTAAAACGTCAGACCTGAGCTCTTCCATCATCTCTGGAATGATATTTACAGCTTTGTGACACTGTTAGAGCAGCCTTCAAAATGGAAGCATTCATTATAGGAGTTGCTAATTGCTAGCGTGACTTGACTTGCCAGAGCCACCCCTAATTCCTAGTGATTACAGCTGGAGCTGTGCTCAGTGACTCGGAAAGTGAAGCCAAAAGCTCTTCTTACAGGGTGAGCACAAAGGTATATAGAGTAATCACAGAATCATAGAATAGTTTGGGTTGGAAGGGACCTTAAAACCCATCCAGTTCCAACCAGAGTATTAAAAATACTGAACTAAAATAAGACACAAGAAAAGCTTGGAAGATAAACAGACCTTCTCTCCTCTCTCTGCCCTTTCCACACACAACTTGGTTTTAATAGAATCATAGAATAGTTTGGCTTGGAAGGCCCTTAGAGATAATCCAGTTCCACCCCTGTCATGGGCAGGGACACCTCCCACTGGATCAGGGTCTACAAGCCCCATCTGACCTGGCCTTGAACCCCTCCAGGGATGGGGCAGCCACAGCTTCCCTGGGCAACATGGGCCAGGGCCTCACCACCCTCATGGTGAAGAAATTCCTCCCTGTGTCTAGTCTAAATGAAGTAATGAAGTCCTAATACTGATAAGAATGTCATCTTTCCATAAAAATGAAAGGCTTAATTTTTCAGATTATGTGCAAGAATAACCCTGAAAGTTGTTTTGACCTACAGCCTACTAGAAGAGAAATGATTAATTTGTTTCTTGTAGAAGTTGAGGAATAATTACTCCCATTCTAGAAACAGCTATGACGGAGCAGGGAAGTTATCACACTTTTAATAACCGATTTAAGACTCTTTACATTCTGCCCCTCTTAAAATCAGCTGTCTGCAGTTTTCAATGGGCAACACGGCTTAAATGTCAGNATACAGCCCACTAAAAGAGAAATAATTTGTTTCTTGTAAAAGTTGAGGAATAATTACTCCCATCCTAGAAGCAGCTATGATGGAGCAGGGAAGTTATCACATTTTTAATAACTGATTTAAGACTCTTCACATTCTGCCCCTCTTAAAATCAACTGTCTGCAATTTTCAATGGGCAACACGGCTTAAATGTCAGCGTCACTTTCCAAATGTGTTCCTCAGCCTTATGAGGAGCGGCTGAGAGAGCTGGGGGTGTTTAGCCTGGAGAAGAGGAGGCTGAGGGGAGACCTCATTGCTCTCTATAACTACCTGAAAGGAGGTTGTGGAGAGGAGGGAACTGGGCTCTTCTCCCAAGGGACAGGGGACAGGACAAGAGGGAATGGCCTCAAGCTCTGCCAGGGGAGGTTAGGAAAAAATTTTTCAGGGAAAGGGTCATTGGGCACTGACAGAGGCTGCCCAGGGAGAAGGTCGAGTCACCTTACCTGGAGGGGTTTAAGGGACGGGTGGACGAGATGCTGAGGGACATGGGTTAGTGTTTGATAGGAATGGTTGGACTCAATGATCCAGTGGGTCTCTTCCAACCTGATTATTCTATGATTCTATGAAATGTGGTTGCCATCCCTGTGATCAACTCTCATACCAAGTTCCCAGCAACCTGCTCTTATATCGCAGGGATTGTGTCTCGAATGTTGCAGAAGAGGAGAATTCTGTAAAACTGGTCTCATAGTTTATAAGCTATTTGGACTTTCTCTGCTGAGAAGGGTCTGCGTTTTCAGTATCTGCAGCCAGATTAGCAAAACTAAGAAGAAACGCCCCAAAGCTAGAGAGCTTTTCTTAGGGAAAAGGCTGTACATTATCTAATCTCATTACAAAGATTTTGCTGGCAGCTTTGCAGAGCAGAAGCAGTACACTTAACTAACTGAATATCATTCACTACGACAGAACTGAGAGATTAAAAGGGGCACAAAATGCCAGCTGAGACTGGAGGGCATCTATTTGCTCCCAAATGACCAGCTTTTAAAGCTGAACTGTAGCTGCGCTGGGCCACGGGAGCTCTCTGCAGCTGGCATCATCACGTAAAACAAAATCTGTCTTGTTTTGTGGACTCTCGAGTCAAGTAATTTCTGAAAATGGGGCTGAACAGAGTTTGGCTCCTACCCACTAGGGAAATGCCAGACTATATATGCAGCATGGCCCCAAATAACTTGCTTGGCAGAGCAGCATCACAGGGTGAATGCTGGGACTTTTAATTCCATCTACACACTTTGGACAGTGGCTGCGTAGTTGAGAACATCATACTGCTTGTCATTTTCTACCTTACTACATACCTACAGCATACAAACTCACAATGTGCAAATTACAGCAAAAAAAGTAGGAAAGGAGAACTGAACCATCATTTCTTCTGTATTACTCAAAAAAGTTCTGGAGAAAACTCCTTATCTTCCCATTGTACTTGTAGCTGTAGGAAGACTAATGTTATTTCTCCCATTTACTTTCCAGGTCTTGATCTTGCAACTGTGAAGTTTCATTTTCTGTGGAACCTGAAGCACTGTTACTACCGTCCTGCTTTGATTTTTCATTTGGGAGGTATTGGTTTTCCATACTGCCATCACCAATGCAGGTAGTGAGCTGCTTGAAGGCATGAGACAAGTGGGAAAGAAGCCTGCAAGGACTGAGTTTTAAAAGTTTCTACATTTGCCCTTGAAACTTTTGCATTTTATGTGATGGCAAGATATTTACAACTTTTATCGCTGAATTTAAGTATCACAGGCCATGTAGTCTTGAGTTTCAATTTCCACTGAGCTGACTGTTTGGGGAGTAGTGGGATCCATTAATGATGTAACATATTCTATGAAAGCTCCTTCTGCTGCTGGCCTATGAGCTGTATTTGCATCTGACAGAATTGTGCACTAAAGCTTCATTTTTCCAAAGCTCTTCGGAAGTTTTTCTGCTCTTCCGATGTATATTGATCTCACTAAATCTCAGGGTTATGAAAAAATAAGGAGAAGGGCAAGGAGGTGGACTTTCTATTTGCAATTCTGCTCAGAATATAGCATTAGATTTAGCAGAAGAAAAGCCTAAAAAGTCACAGGGCTTTAGAACAGCAAAACAATGGAATTTCCATGTTGTGACTTTCTTTGATGTTTTAAAAACTTCTCAATTTCATGCAAAACTAAGGAAAACATAGTATTGGAAGAGGAGCCATAAGAGAAATAGGCTTTGGACACAGAAGGAGACACAGTTTCTGCTTTTGAGGGCTTTCAAGGCAGCTTTAGGGTGTGGTGAGCAGG
Source organism: Piaya cayana (assembly GCA_013389865.1). NCBI lineage: Eukaryota > Metazoa > Chordata > Aves > Cuculiformes > Coccyzidae > Piaya > Piaya cayana. Next base: position 82,360 of record WAAB01000603.1, read on the forward strand.
GACTGTATTTGCAGTTCATCAGCAAACATAAACTTCAGGAAGGTCATTTGTGGTGGCCCTTGAGGGCACCTGCACCACGCAGTGGACGTGACAGAGACCCTGTGCTTGTTCTGAGGCTGCTGGTGTGCCCCTAGAGAGAGGACACAGCCCTGCACAGAGACCTCAGCTCAGGACCCAGAAGCAGCATAGCCGTGTTGGCTTTCTGCACGGTGTCACACAGACTAAGCTCTCAGCTCCTGATTCTGAAGCTAACCAAGAAAAGACTTGCAATCCTAAGAACAAACACAAGGAGTACTCCAACTTTTATATATTCCTTCCAGAAAGTTACAGAATTGCTTTCTTTTTTTTTTTTTTAAATTAAGAGTACTATTACAATTTTGACTGCGTGGGCTGAAATACCTGAAAGAGACATCAACCCTCCATGAGCAGTTGCCTGTGTATTAAAGTGGAGGAGGACTGGCAGTAGCTGCTGTTTGTTTAGATTGACCCCTCCACACTTTCACTGAAACTTGCAGGACTGCAATAAAACCATAGAAGAGAGCATTACATTAAAGTGAGTGCACAGAATACAGCCTGTCTATTATTAGACCACCCCGGATTCCTGGAAACCCTGCCGACCGTGACTTTTCATTTCTCCCTTTGTTTCATAGGGTGGAGACTTGCATTAATCAGAAGTTTATCCATCTACTCATTATTCAGTGTGCTCAGCCCTACAACAGTACCGCCTAGCTAACAAAGAGCAAACAGAGTTTTATTTGACCTAAGTAAAAAAAAGAGCAATAAATCAATTACATTTTGTTCACTGTAGGAGCTTTTTATTGGAAGTTAGTGGTCTTCCTTGATCAAAAAAGCTGATAGGAACAACCAGTTCTTTCTAGTCATCCCCTCATTTTTATTTTCTCTTATAACTTGCACTAAAAACATAATATGAAGCCCTAAACCCTCTGAGTCCTGAAGGCTCTGCAATAAAGCTCCACACGAAGAATATATGTGCACGCTGAGGTGCAGAAACCCAACGCATGTTTGGGTGCTTCCCCTGCTGTATGCAACAGGAGTTGAAAGGTATGAGGGAAAATGCAATGTGCCAGTGACGTGCTGGGGTCTCTAATGGGACCAAATCTCCTGAAACTTTACTCCCTCTTGAAATCACCATATGCATCACACTTCATCACAACCCACCACACCCCTGCCTGCATCCAGATGCTGCTTGTACGAATGCATAGGGAAGAAACCTTAGATGCCATGGGAAGCTTTGTTTTGAGCAGACTTAGCTTTCCTCTGACAGGTCTCAAGAGTTTCCCCTTTTTTATATTTTGGCGGTATCTGTAATAAAGTTTTGCCAAACCAAGTAAAATTATCTCAAAGCTGTATTTAGGACCAAAAGCACCAATTCTCTACAAGATCAGTAACGCTTTACTTTCAACAGGAAAAGGACCAGATCTTGATTCAGCCCTGTGGAGAGCAATGTACAAAATATTTAGGTCCTTCCTGAACTACCTCAGGCATTTCCATATCATTTAGCGCTGCAGTGCACCAGGCAAAGGCAGTCACACCCTGATTCCCATTCACCTTACAGAATCACAGAATCATAGAATCATAGAATCACCAGGTTGGAAGAGACCCACCGGATCATCAAGTCCAACCATTCCCACCAATCTCTAAACCACGCCCCTCAGTACCTCGTCCACCCGCACCTTAAACACCTTCAGGGAAGGTGAGTTAACCACCTCCCTGGGCAGCCTGTTCCAGTGCCTAATGACCCTTTCTGTGAAGAATTTTTTCCTGATGTCAAGCCTGAACCTCTCCTGGTGGAGCTTGAGGCCATTCCCCCTTGTCCTGTCCCCTGTCACTTGGGAGAAGAGTCCAGCTCTCTCCTCTCCACAACCTCCCTTCAGGTAGTTGCAGAGAGCAATAAGGTCTCCCCTCAGTCTCCTCCAGCCTAAACAACCCCAGCTCTCTCAGTCATTCCTCATAAGACTTGTTCTCCAGCCCCCTCACCAGCTTCATCATCTTCATACAGGTTGTGACAGACTTCAGCACTAGAGCTTTCTTTAATGTAACACCACACGTCCTTCCATCACACCAATGTTTGTCATCACCTGCTTCTACATCATTGTTCCCTGGGCACCCATTTTGCACTCTCAGTTGCATGTCTGGAAAGTTCCAGTGGATCCAGAGACCGGCTGAGCCCTGACCCTAGGTAGATCAAGTAGCAGAAGCTTGTGCTGCAGCAGGACATTATCCCCTGTCAGTCCGTCTGCTGAGGGGAGAAGCTGATTCCCATTCAGGGCAAAGCACGTCAGAAGGTCAGCCTTGCTCATGCATGGATAAACACACTTTTCCAGGTAGACTTGATATAATAAAGGGCAAGATGAATTCCTTTACTGGTGGAAGGCTGCTTCTGAATTACAAATTTGGCATCCAGCCCCCACACTCAGAGAAAAAGTGATCATGTTGCACCTAATACACAGTCACTGATTCAAGTCAGAGTAAGTATTATATCTTTCTATTTGGTCCCTAAATAACGTGATGAAAAAGTATCCACAGACACATAATCTTGTATTTATTAAGGTTTTTTTTTTCTCTGGGATAGCCATAGTACTATGATGAAACATTAAGGAGCCTGAGAAACTGTCCCCATACCATTAAAATTTCAGGGTCAGCTTTCCTGATGGCTTTAATGAGCGCAGCATTTTAATGAATGCAGGATCGAGGTTTAGGAGTTCAATTTTTTTTAAACAGCTGCTTGTAGCTCAGCCATGCAGCTTGGAACTGCATTCACCTACTGCCAGGAAAACGCATAATTCAATTTTCAATGAAAATATCTATGGATGCTGCTAACTAGAGGTTCCTTCTTAGAAGGAAAATAGTGCTTCTCTGTCCAGAGGCTGAAGTAGCACCATTTGTGTAAGATTGGGTATATTAAGACAACAGCAAAGTATGACCTAAACAATGAAGTGCTGATGACTCTCCCTTAGTAAAGGGGGTCTTGTGATATGTTTCCAGATGTACAAATTTTAAAATAAATTACTGCAATTAGAACACAACTATTTATCTCCTATGAAAATGTCCGTTAGCTTTCTCATTGGCAAACAGACCTTCCTACATTGTGCCCCTACATGCAGCATCAGACTGGCCTTTAATCTGAATGTTCAGAAATGAACAGCAGACATTTCAACATGACTTCACATCTATCTAGGAAGAACTAATTTCATTTCGTAAACCATTTCCACCACAAATGGAAAAATCTCTGAAACGTTTATGAATCCTGAACAACGGTTTCATGTGAATTTGTTTCCCGAGGTCAGCAGTAGTCACAGTGAAGTTACTCGTCTGCATCAAGGATTCCTGGATCGGGCATTTAAACAAGAATTGTAACCTTTACGGGTGTCTGCAGGTCCCATCACTATTGTTTTGAAAGTGTTGCTACCAGCTATTGAGTTCAACCATAAACCTACCCTAGCCAGACCTTCAGTCTCCAACAGTTCAGTGCTGTTTTCAGCTGGGATTTTGTTTCAAGTATAGGAGAGGGACGGTTGTGACATTGTCTGGGATCTTAGCTCCTAACAGAAATTCCTAATGTTCTCTCAGTGCCCTTTCCTGCAGTTAATGTCTCCCTCTGCTCATCAGTCCCATGAAATCCAGAGCTGATATTAACAGCTAGCGAGGGATGCTTTAACAGTAAGAGCCGTGTTTCCACTTCCAGTGATGATCACGGGAGCCTCGCGTGCAGACTAACATGATCTGAATCTATGTTTTGATCTGAATTCATCTCAAAGCTGTTAATGCCATTTAAAAATTA
>WAAB01000604.1:0-23015 GCA_013389865.1 Piaya cayana
TGACACCAACAGAATTAAGATCAACTGTCTGAAAAGTATTATATGTTGTATATTTGCACAGATAAGATCCTTTTTATTTTTTGACATTGCTTCTGTGAAACCTTCAATGCAAGGGAAAGAAAGAGGCATGTAAACAGTGCTCTGAGAAAACTAAGCTGGCAAGAAATGAAACGATCAAACTGACAGTTGTTATCAAAGTATTGTACCTCCAGAACAGGATGAGATGAAAATTAATATAAGCTTCATTCTGGCTTCAGAGAATTAATCCCCTGAACAACAGCAAGAAGTTGCATGAGAAATGAGATCTTCGTTACCTGCACCTTGCTTATGGGACTGACTCCATGGCAAGTCAGACCTCAGGAGTGGCCACATAGGGTTAAAACCCAGGTCTTTTCAAGCCTCACCCCTGAATTTCATGTATCAGACAGCATGTCAAGTGATATACCCCATTGAAAGGTAGAAATCCACCATAAATAACTGGAGCATTTACATTCTGCTAGTTTGTTTGTATTTCTAGATTAGATAAAAGCTGCTTTAGCATGCCCTCAGTGATAGAGTCCTTGTGCCACTCCAACACCTGCTGCTCATGAGGAAGTCACTGCACTAGATACATTAAGGTGGACAGAACGCAATATCGTACCATCAGTACATGCACTGTTACCTCCAAACACAACACAACATCGGTGTGTTGTTACACGAGCCTCTACAGCATACAAGCAATTGCCCAATTNAGGCCTTGTGGACTCTGAACAGCGCAGAGTGCCGGGGGGTTGTTTAATGAAGTCCTGCTATCTAAGGAGAGTAGTGATTTTCTCTTGTTAGCTTTTATTGCTGTTTTGGATTTTTAATTTCCCTTTGGGGCAGGGGGAGGGGGGTTTTTTTGGGGTCTCTTATCCCGTGTACATGGTATTCTAGTTGCATATAAGTGTTAGTACATGTGTATATAATCGTACAGCTTTGGTCTGCTCATTTTTCAGCATTTCAGTCCCTTTTCTTTTCTTCTCTTCTCCCTTTTTCCCTTGGGTTTGTATGGGGGGGGGATAGGAAGGTGGGCTGCGGACACTGTGTAGTTTTGGGGAGAGGTCTTACCCAAACCATCACACTCATGCAGGCATAACTCAGAAGTCAGACATTCATTCTAACCCCTTGCAATGTGACAAGCTCTCACTGCATGGAAACAAAACCTCTCACCATCCAGATAGACTTAGCTTTTAATTTAAAGCATCTTCAACTTGTGTCTCTATTTAAATTAAATTTATTGGCAAAGATGCACTTCACAGAGCATTATAACAATCCTCCTCAGCATTAGTAGGTAAGGACACTTGAGGCCACTAGATCTTCATATCTGTTGACACACTATGCAACTTTGCTGCTGTGATATATTAGAAATTAAAATGAAATCCCCCCCACCCCCAGATATACTTAAAAACTTTGCTTGGGCTTTCAGGAAGATGGGGTTCTTTGATTGCACTTTTTTGGAAACACTGTCCCTGCTATAAACAAAATAACCTGCATGGGACAATGCACAATCCTGCCTGAATCCCCTGTCATCCAACTTCTCTTCCATCCCCAAATACATCAGATAGAAGTTTTGAAGGGGAAGAGACAACAAGGACTAAGAGAATAGCAGACCAGGCTCATCGAAATATCCAATCTGATCTGCACTGGTCAGTGACAGACACAATAACATCTGCCATACAGCCCAGCAGCTGGTCAGTAGCATTGGGGAATCTCCAACTTCCATAGTCAACACTTCCACAGGTCATAATTTAAGACTAGCTTTGACAGCCTCTCAGAAATAAGCTTTGCATGAGGACAAATTAATCTTCAATGATACTACCGCTAAGTTTAGAAAACACTGCATATGTACTTTTCTTAACCTAGACTAGCTTTTTGCTTAAAACCACACATCTGCTTTGCAGGCATGACAAGCCAAGCCTCTGCCCTTCTCCCTACTGACTTCATTTACCCCCCCTGCAATCTGATGTGGATCCACACCTATACAGGAATTACAGAGCATCGTGCATGCTCTGTCTCTGAACCAGGGGGATTTGATCCAGCATGTTACAATCCACAAACTCTTGCAGTTTTAGAGAATATATAAAAGCATAAGATCCGTTTCTTTAAGATATAACACTTAGATAACTTGTTCTAGTGTAATTCTACAAAAAAAAACCTCCAGTGGGAGGTGTCCCTGCCCATGGCAGGGCGTTGGGATTGGATGGAATTTATGGCTCCTTTCAACTCAAACTATTCTGTGATTCTATAATTCTAAAAATCCTTGCAGTGAAGCTGAGGTTATCCATCAAGAAGTTTTATGCAATTCTATTTTAAAATAGCCTACAAAACGTGAACATCCTCTAACATCCTTCTACTCAGCAGATAAAAGGATGGATTTACAGAGGGGATTCTGAAGGGAGAGATGCAAGGTGGAGGGGAAGATAGGTAGGCAGGTACAAAACTCACATACTATTATATTTTGGTATACATGGGGAATTAACAGAAGCACAGAAATAATAGAATTATGGTGCATGATATGTTAAATGCCTTGCTGTGCTACATTGGTATATCTTTTTTGCACACCTATGGTTTTAAAAAAAGGCCCAAGTAGTCCTCTTTGAAGTTATGCTTAGTAAGATAACTAATTAAGATGGTTATCTAGCTGATTCATCACTATCAAAGGTATGCACTTCAAAACCGTTAACAAATTTCTAAGTCAGCTCAATACCCAAGCTTTTCAAACACACTATGGGACAAATCACAATAAGCACTTCCATTTCACAGAGTGGTTTTGATCTCCTTTCCAGCACTGTTTATACCACTGAAAACATCTCCCTTTCTTCTCTTGGGCACCTGAGGCAGAACTGCACAGAGGACACTTCTATACTTTCAGTTGTGCTCTCACCTTCCAGGACACTTACGTGCTGTGCTTGAGCTTTCTGTACATGGCACATATGTTGAATTATCCAGACACCTGATTCAAGCTCTAAAACAGAGGTAGTTGGTGCTCTGGTTTTCTGCAGTCCTTCACCCGGGTATCTTGCACCACTTCACCCTGATGCTCGCCCCTAACCAGAATATGAATGAAAATGAAAATAGCATTTCTAGGAGGCACTGAATACTTGCAGGGAAGTCTCTGGAGCAGATCATGTGTTAGAGACAAAGTGAACATTTCAGAAAGTCTGTATGGGAAAGAGGATCTGCTAGCAACTTCAACGTCACCTTTCTGTTGAAACTACAAGTTCTGTAGTCTTGTATCCAAGTAAGCAAAAAGAGCAGATTTTAGTACTAAGGGAGGATGAGATTGCCTCAGGGCAGAGTCTAAAAGAGCAGAACTTCAGGTCCGGTCACAGGTTCTGTAAAAATGAGTTTTATAACCTTTCCATAAAATGGAGAGAGTGATTAACTTGATGACGCATAAAAGACAGGGTAGCTTTTCAGATGACCAGAGCTGGTCACAGCACAGCTTTGCTCCTTGAATGCCCATACTCTGCTGTCCTAGGGACACTGGGGTTCAGAGCTCCACTAGCTCCATCCCACTGCAAGGACCCTGCAGGACAAAACCCTACAAGATTGTAAAATGAGCGAAAAGAGCAGCTACAGTAGAAGTGGAATTAGTGCATGTTCCCATATTACATCTGAAAGCCAGGGGAGCATGAAATGAAGAGCAGAGGTAAGTTGATGAGCCACGAAAACAATAACAGGCACGCACATGTACAAACATGAGGCAGTTTTACCCTGACCCAAAGGGACTCACAACAGGGCTGTGAAACGCTGGAAGCGTTATTACAAGGTGAACATAAACAAATACAAAATTCCTATTTCAAGAGAAAGGTTAGCAGGAGAGCAGCTATGACAAATACCAAAGTATAAGCAGCAGAGGTGCAACATGCTCTGGTAAACACACAGCCATGAGGAACTGCAGCTAATAACTGAATCACTCCATGGATCTAGAGGGCTGAGGCACAACCCTCTTCTGCTAAAACAAGTTTCTAGTTGAATGGCTTGAATTGTTTGTCTGAAAGAGCGCTGGACACTAGAAGCTTCATTGTTAAGACAAGCAATGGCACAAACAACTCAAACTAAGTTCCTTGGGGAGTGGAACGACTGCAATTAATCCACAATGTCAAAACCTGGAGCTGAGAGAAGAGCCACAGAACATCATGAGTGGTTGTCCAAAGCTAATCCAGAGAGACTCCTTAGGCACTAGCAAATATTACCAGGCCTAGGAAATCAGATGATAATGTACAGTGAACGAAATTCACTTCTTCCCCAGCTGGGAGCAGCTTAGGCTGTATCAAGGCTACCTCCAGGAGCTTCTGCCACGGGCTGTTATAATGAGGTCTAGGGGGGCACCTAGCTGAGTGGGAGGGACAACCCTGAAAGCTTAAAGTGCTGCAAGCTGTCATAAGATTTCTTTACAGGAAATAATAATTAGTTGGAATGTCTTTTAGAAAGCTAAATAGATGTAGATTAGAAATGCATATAATGCACTTCCCTCAGTTTACAAAGGCGAGGCACAGACAAGATATTGAAAAGCAGGAACCCCTTAATTAATTTTGGCTGCACAACCCTAGTTCTGCCCCCTCATGAGTAGAGATTATACTGTGTTGTTTTATCATATGGACATGAATGATATCCTCATGAAGTAGGACCACACTCAGAAGTATTAAGACTAAGCAGCAGCGATAGTTTAGGCTTCCCTTTGCAACATGGGATTTGTCTTGCGAGTTACCAGTGTGTCTAAATGAGCTGAACATTTGAAAGCATGATACACCTGCAAACACGAGCATGGTGTTACATAGAATCATAGAATCATAGGATCATCGAGTCCAACCATTCCCACCAATCTCTGAACCATGTCCCTCAGCACCTCGTCTACCCGTGCCTTAAACACTTCCAGGGAAGGTGAATCAACCCCCTCCCTGGGCAGCCTGTTCCAATATCCAATGACTCTTTCTGTGAAGAACTTCCTCCTAATGTCTAGGCTAAATCTCCCCTGGCTGAGCTTGAGGCCATTCCCTCTTGTCCTGTCCCCTGTCACTTGGGAGAAGAGGTCAGCTCCCTCCTCTCCACAACCTCCTTTCAGGTAGTTGTAGAGAACAATGAGGTCTCCCCTCAGCCTCCTCTTCTCCAGGCTAAACACCCCCAGCTCTCTCAGCCGTTCCTCACAGGACCTGTTCTCCAGCCCCTTCACCAGCTTTGTTGCTCGACACATCCCTGGCCAAACAAAGAGGTTCTCAAGTCCACCACGGGTTTATCATTTGGGTGAGGATGTGTTTTACTGCCATATCTCACAGTCAGGGTATCACTGTTTCCAGCTGAACAGTTAATAATTGTATAAACCCACTCAGACCAGTATCCCATAAGAAACCTGAGATCTGACAGAGATGTCGGGATTCTATAGTTGCAGTAAGAACTGTAGGCTGAAATGTTAATCTACCAAACTGATTCAGTTCCCCACACTCTCATTAACAGCTTCTGCATAGCTTGAGAGCCATAAGCATTCAAACTCACACTGCCACAAGATGGAAATGGATGGGGCTGAGAAGGAAAAGGGTGAGGCTATTGTGCTCCTCAGTAATTTTCATACAGATGAGAAATGACCCAGGACAGCCTTGTCAAAACATTCCGTGTAGAAAAACTACTGATACCTGTAACATATCTAATTACATGACCTCTCTTAAGAGAGGAAAGATGCGTAACCAGCTCGTATGCAGACTACCACATACGTAAAAGCAAGAAGAAAGTTTATCAAAGACTATCAACATCAAAATCTGTCCCAGATCAAACTATGCATGTTTTCTATCAGAGCTCATACAGAACCTTGCACAAACATCTACTTTTCCTTGCAAAGGGCAGTCCTTAATACAGAGAAGATCAATCACAACAGCAGGGCTGGTACATGACTAACTTTGTCTGAGGAGCTAGGGGAATATGTTCTTTTTCAGTGGCATATCACAACATACTCTGTTCCATTATACAACTAACTGGGATTTTCAAAGGCGCAACCAAATGATCTTTAAGGCTAAAAATAGTTTTCCTCAAAATATTAAGGAGCCTTGACTTGAAAAGTTCTATAAGTCCATCTCTGCCTCTGAACAGGCTGTGGGTGCAGAAAGGGAATATGGGATTTCTGCCTTGAATGAACTAAAACGCAGACAAGGGGTGGGATAATTGAAAAGAAATCACTGACAAAGATTTAAAAGAAAGTGCTGATTCAACTGTAATAAAGCCTCTGCACCATGCAGTGCTGATAGGCTGAAACCAGCATTTTCAGTCCCTATTACTTCATAGCTGAGCACCTTCACAGGTCGTATACGCTGAAGAGGAGATAGATTCCAGGTTTTAGTCTGCTCAAACCTCTCCCTTCTCCCACTCCATAAAAGGGGTTTGATGTTCCCATGTGAATCTCGAGGAAAGAATGCATCCTCACACGATGTTTCATATAAGAATATCTCTATTCCAAATTTGGATTAATCCATACTTTTTCAAATTATGATAACTAGCCAGAAGACTCATTCCAGTGCAGGCTGGCTAATATTTCTATCAGCTGAACAAGAAATATCTTTGTAGAGAGCTGGGCTCAGGGAGCCAGAGAAGGAGCCTTGCTCTGCCTCCTGTGCAGAAATGACCTCCTCTTCAGAGGCTTTAATGTTTAACACCATTGCTTAAAACCATGCAGTATCTCATTAATCAAATCATTACTAGGAGTGGTTTGTCTTCAGCTATTCCCAGCCTCAGCACTTGCACCAGTACTAGAGGCAGTAACAGTACAGTTTGAGGAGACCGTTTTATCAGACCATAAAACTTACCTCTTTGTAGCTACTTTGACTGTGAACTCAGGCAGAGCTCCTGCTTCAGGACTCAGCTGGGTTAGTTTTGAACTCGGCTGCTGACAAGTGCAGGCACTATGAGGAACTAGGTCTGAGGTCTGGATTACCTTAAGGGCCACTTGAGAGAACAGCAAATGTTTATCCTCTCTCTATATAACTTCGCATACTGGACACACACCAAAATAAAAAAAAAAAAAAGGTGCACTGAGAAAGGCTGAGAAGCACTTCTAGTGAAGTTTCAGGAAATTGGTTTTAAGACCCCATCTCTGCTGGCAATTGTACTTAAACTGTTTCCCTCAGTGGCAACTGAAACCTATCAGCTGGCAGTGTATTTTTGACATACGGTTGAATTACTGAGACACAACCTTCCAAGTATCTGAGACAGCCGATTTGTAAATTTATTCAATCAAAAAAAGATATTTGAATCCCTGCTTCTAATCTTCTGACATAAAATAAGTGACTAAAGCAAAGGAAAGGAGGCTTTCCTGCATTAAAAGTTAAATCCTGGACAGTATAATTGCTGGTATGTTTTACTGTATTTACTTTTGTGGTTTTGTACCCTGCCATAAGTATTACTGAATAAATTCTGACTAGTCCAAAAGCACAATTTATATTTGCTCTTGATCCCTCTAATTTGAAGAAATATGATTTATGAATGCTTCAGGGGTACCTGGAGGATGGATGGATGTTCTGCAAAGAAGTTGAGTTAAAGCCAAACTCAAAAAAACAAACAGAGCCAGAATTTACTCTTGCTTTACAGAGAAGGTTTTTGGTCTCCAACCAGAAGTTAGTATAAGGTTTCACCAGATGGTTTCCCAACTGATGCATAATACAGGTAATTGGTTTTGAATGCATTGTTGCACTAAATAAAGCCAGTCTTCAACTCTTGGCCCACCCTTTTGGATGTGGTTGTGATGTCTGAGGGTGGGGATGAACCTAATGAGGCTGCAGCAGCTCTGTCGCTGTACAGAACAGCAGCAAGGACGTAGCCCACAAACACGAAACCCCAACAGGTACAGCAGCAACAAGTCATCAACATTTCTATGCCTGGTAGTCACAAAATCCTGCCCCACACTTTACAGATCTTTTCTCTTCTGTTAAGCAAATTTTGCCTCTTAACTAAACCTAATAACTATCCACCCATCCCGGTTTTCATCAAATGGGAACTTTTTAATGATGAATTTGAAGAACACAGTCAGTGCAACTGGCAGAGTTAAGATCTCACTGGAGCACTTCTGAATTTGAGGGGATCATTTCACCCAGACCGCCTCTTCCCGTGTTTCAGATGGTACAGAAGAAATCAGAAAAAAACCCCTTTTTCCTATTGATTCAATATTAAAAAAAAAAAAGCTCAACAGTTTTAGTTTGAGATTAAAACAGCCACTAACACCTCTGGTTTCAGTCATTTCCAGTCAAGCACCTGAATGAACAGGACCTTACCAGAAAGTGGAACTGGGCAAACAGGCATTAAGCTGCATAATTTCACATTTTCCAAACTGCTGTCTACCTTATTTCCCTTCTTCATAATTATTGCTTCTTACATTAGACTAATGAAGAACCAGCACTCAGATTTTTTTTTCTCCTTTAAAGAGAACAATGGGATATTGTTTAAGCCTATTCCTTCTAAAGGAGACAGTAATTTTAGTTCTGAGAAGGAATAAGAATATAGCCAATTTCAGCTTCTTATTTTAGTATTATTTCATAGAGCAGTGAGAAAGCACAGGAATTTCTAGATGTTTATAAATAAAAAGCAGTGATCGCTTCTGGTGAACATAAATACATTAAAAATATTTATGTTACAACATAAGCCCTCACTTTATCTTTCCTTTCATTGCCACGTAGTGTACCAAAGAAAACAGTTTATTGCCACCTTTAAAGATTTCCAAGCTTCATGCTGCATTAATGCTCACCTGCAGTATATGTGTAAATAGCAACATTAACCTAAGTAATTCTTAGCACAGGCATGGAGTGAGAAGGGAAAACCCACAAACTCATATGATGTAATGAGCACCAAATAAATCTCAGGCTCATAAGCAAACTATTTTGCAGCTAGAAAAAAAAAGTATTCTAAGGAAAATTACCCAAAGTTAAAAAGATTTATAGTATCACTTTCCTCTATCCTATTGGGTAATCCACCAGCTATCAGGGACTCTGTGCGTCAGTAATTTTGACCATGTTCCTTTACAAAGAGTTAAAAGAAAATGCTATACCCTTCTCCACTTGCATGGATCGAGTGATTGACTGATGACTGCAAACAAAACACAATCAAAGCTCTCCAGTGACTATAAGTTTGGACTTTTTGCTCAATTCATCTCTGAACAGATAGCATCACGTATTCGACTCTGCTGGGGAAACACTGGGGAGACTCTTAGGAGAGCGATTGCTTCGGAAAGAGCAGACATGCAAACCACAGCAATTAGGTCTGGAAAGAAGGTATAAAATGTTCTTGCAGTTAAGCAGGTAACAAAGCATTTGCCTCAGCCTTTGACTTGGGAGCTTGTTTTTAAGGTGAACACTTCTATTGCCATTATTTTAAATTAGCTGTCATTGTCAGAGATCTTAGTTTATTTATAATTATATAATTGAAGCCCCGGTGACATTCCAGGAGTAAACTAAAAGCTCCCATGATATTCACTTTATGAGGAATATCAGCATTCATGTAATGACAAACATGTGCCAATTCACATCATCTCTTAGTCTAAATAAAATTACTCTCTTATTGAGGCCATTTTTCATATTTGTTGCTAATTGTGCAGGAGGATTTCTTGAATTATGTGACAGCACTGATTTTACAGTAGTAGAGTTAAAATTCCATCTGCTTTTCTTACTTAATGTTATCTAGTAAAAAAAAGAATCAGTATATAAATTTCCTCCACTTTTATTCAATCTTTCATCAGCCTTAGTTAACCCATATTTTAAAGATAATATGTGTTCATGCTAATATTTTATCACTGCTCTTTCCTTCACTAGATAAACTTGGTACAGTTAGTGATCAAACCAAGAATACACTCAGTGAGAACACATGGTTGTCCAATAGTTTTTAAAAAATACTTAATTTTCTTCATCAAGAAGTTATTTTCTTTCAAAATTCAGTGATATCTACATCTCTTTAGGAATAGATAATATAAGCCCCCAAACCTTGCGTAATTGTTAAACACAGTTTACTCAGCTAAGAAAAACCTTAAGAAAAGGGGTTCATTACATTGATAATACTGGAGATCAAACCCTCTACTACAATGTATGAACACAGAAATATTTCTCCCTAGGTTATTTATGCTTCTGGACACTTCCCTGAAGTGTTTGGAGTAGCAGACACAGAGGAGTTCTGTCTTATTTGCATTCATTCCATCACATCTTTTATCTGCAAATGCCACAACAGAACTATTACAAGTAGCCATATGAAACCATGCACCTAATTATCAGCTGCATTTCCATTATTCCAAGAGAGACTTTTCTTTTTCCAGACTGGTGCTAATTTATCTTCAAGAGAGAAAAAGAATTAACAAAAACTAAAAATAAGAAAATTTGATAAAATAATACACAAGGCAACCCCCCCTCCCCAGCTTCAGATTCCTTCTGACTAGAGTAACACACCAACAGCAAATAATAGCACTCAGTAAAGTACAAAGCATAATTCCCTCCTCGCAGCCTGTTATGATTCTTAATAAAGATGAAGACAATATTGAGAATCAGAGCAGTGACTGACAATGCTTCTTTTCCCACAGCCCATGGTGACTTTACTGAAACAGATTTAAACACAAGTAAACAGGAGCTGGAAAACTTGGAAGTTCTCTTACCATCCGACAAGTCAATTAGCCCAAGGTAGTGCAAAAGTTTCAGAGAGGAGCACACCACCACCACAATCCCTAAAGTCTGGAGCCCCTCCGACTCGCCTTTAGTCCACATCCTCTAAGGCACCACACGGGTACTACTGATGTGTCTGCAAACAACTGGCCGGCATCTACAGCTGAGAAATCCTCTGTTTGAAGCTTTTCTTCCTGCTGCTCAGTGAAAAGCACGGCACATTTCCCTCTCCCCGTCTCTCTCATTCTCATCCTCCCTCTGTTTCTCAACCTCTCCCCCTATTTCTAGTGCTCCTCTTCCCCCCTCTCTTGCACTTGCTTTTTTTTTTTTTTTATAACATGCAAGCAATTTCTGCATTTAACTGTAAATCTATGGTTTTATTTTCATTCCCTTCAGGGTAATTCTCTCAAGAGTTTATTCTGCCCCTGAACAACTTAGTGCTGTGCTGCCAACCTCAGCAACATCTCACACAAGGCTTTTTAATATATCTGTGACACCAGTCAATTTTTGCATTTGGGATTTTCTCAGTAATCCTGCCGAGGCAGATGCTTCTTGTCAATGCCTCTTCTGTACAGCATAAGAGAATATGGCACAGTGTAGGGGAGGGAAAGAAAAGTCTTTTCCTTTAATCCTTCTCCCCCGCCACCCAACATGCTGGGAGATACATGAATGCACTCCCCACGTACGTGTGGATGCCCAACCACAGCCCAGGACCTACACAAGAATAATGTGAAAGCAACAACTCCAAACTCTGTTTCACTGGGATAGGTGCTGGGCAGCAAAGAGTGCATTTTGCTGGTGTTTATTATTTACCCAGATATCAGCAAGGACCAGTGCTGGCCTGCAACAAGCACCTTTTGCAGGCAGCTTAGGAAGACAAATGCACTTTACACTTGTTCATCTTTGTAATATTTCACGAGGCTGCTGGCACAGGGTAGGCATGGAGGGTTGCTCTCAAGTTAGAGTCAATTACCTTCATCCCCATTACCAACACAGATGAGTAAACAATTGACAGGTTGAGTATTTTATTGGGACGGCAGGTACAAGATTGCAATGCCAGTAAAAGCCAGATTTTACAAGTGCTCTATCAGTGGAAGATGCTGGTATGCCTGATGTGGATGATCAGGAAAACACAGTCAATGCCATTTATTTTATGAGATGTAAGGCTGTCATTTTCCTCACGCTGTTCCCACACTTCCACCCTGCCCCAGGCAAGCTGCAGCTCCCATTCCTCAGAGTCCCAAATGCAGAGGGCAGACTGGCTTTCACCCTGCCACTCTGCTCCCATAAGCATTTCTGATGCTGCCTCTACCTTAAACCACTGCTGAACAATCACATCAGGTGCAGAACCTCAAGGGGATTTTCTATATCACATCAACTAAATAACACTTGAATTGCTTAGAGATGTTCGTATTAAAACCAGGTAGGAGGTGGAGAGTACTCACACATACCTGAGTGATCAAGTCAACAAATAGCAAACACTAATTGAATTTGAGCTTTGTTTCTGTATGCAGGTGGCCAAGAAAACAATTACACTTGCAAATGTGTTATACACAAAGGCCCTGTCACTGGCACCTACCCATCCAGAGCTCAGTGGTGTTATATGAAAGCCATTCCTACTGATGAATACTTTGGAACAAAGGATGGGGTTTTTTGTACTCTGTAGCATCTGCCACATTAGATTTTCATTGCCCTGGCTCTACAACTGGCTGCGATACCACATTATGGCTCGTATTTCCCAGATTTGCATATTCAGCTCTAACATTATTAAGGAATTGAAATCACTGCCCTGCTAAATCTCTCCTAGAAAGAGGGAGGAACATTTGAAGACCAAAATAATAAACAGATCTCCAAATATTCAGCTACCTTCTTGTTTTGTTGTATCCTGTTTCCATTACAAAACCACAAACCCTACTGCCACTGAGAGAACACCCTCTCGGCCAACAAAAATACCTCTCTCCATCACATCAGATTTTGCCAGGCATATTGACCACAAAAATAATCAGATTCCTTCCTGTTCACAGAAGAGGGGTTTGACAGATTTTCTCACTGCCTGGTAGACTGGTTTCTCAGGCCCCCAAATTAACATATCTTGAAGAGCATACAGAATGAAAAAGCACATCTTACCCACTCATTCCCAGACACATTATGACTTTCATATGCATCTAACCACAAAGTTTCTTCCCAGCAATGCATGAAACCCCTGAATCTGTGGTCTTGAGCTAATAAGAGAATGTGGTTCTGTGATTTAAACTAGATAAAGCCTAGTCATTTTAATTCTCCAAGTGAAATCTGCGCAGAAATAGAGGATCATCAAATCTTAATGAGAGGCAGAAATATTAATCAAGAGTTTATTAGGTGTTTAATTTGACTGACTCCTGAAGCGATAAAGAAAAATCCAAACCAATGTTAAATAAATAGTGAGATTCAAATTTTTTTGAGTTCTACAGAATAAATACTCTACAAAGCATGCTGAAAAAACATTCTATAAAGAAGCTTTTGGATGGATGCTTCTCAAGCATCTGTAAATCTGTGGCAAAATACATATTGCTATACTCAGAGAGGGCAGCTCAAGGGACTAAATGACTTTAACTAGAATCACACGTAAAATAAACAGCACAGACTGAAGTGCCTGAGTTTCTCCCCTAGATACTGAATAACAGATCTTGTAGAATGACAACTGGAAGCATATTTTTTCTAGTATATACAGACAAGGTTAATTTGCCAATGAAGCAGTAAGTTTTATTTTTGCCAAATCCTAAAAAAAAAAAAAAAAAAGGAATGTAAAGAGCCAAATATTTAAAATACCAGATGTCTTAATAATAGGGATAGATGCTCTTGCTAATGCTTAGTACAGATCTCTTGCATGCAGCAAAAGGGGCTGAATGCCTCAATTAACTGTGAAAAAGGTTTACGCTGGGTATGCACAATGTGTGCCCTCTGGGAACATAAGCAGGAACTTTATAAAGATCAATCAAAATAACACGTAATGAAAAGGAGTTTTTGTGGCCATAAAAGATTTGCTATGATGAATCATATGAATGATTTATGTAATCTATAATCAGCTCTTAAAACTGGTTGAGGGAAAAATACATCACGTGAAGGTGCAAAAATCACAGCAAAACAGAGAATTACATTCTGCATGGCAGAACCTCCTCCCTGAGACCAAATTATTTGAAACACATTTATGTTTTCAAAGAGGAGGATTTGTCTCCTTGTTTTGTTTTAAACCAAATGCAGCATCACTCTTTCTTGTTATCCACATCTTTAAGAAAAGGCCAGTAGTATTCTACAATTAGCCTGGTATAAAACCCTAAATATTAAATTTTTGTCATTTCGATTGACTATTCCTTTGCTTTTATATTTTGATAAACAGGAACATCTGACTGATGTTTCTTGTACAGTTCATTATTTCAAATATCTCTAGAACATCTCTGTTCTTCTGAGACTTAGCAGTCCTCAACAGTCTTCTCGCATGGCTGATGTCCAAAAGCTACTTTCATTACAGGTCTCTGAAGCCCTTCCTCTCCTGTTGTGTTGTAGAAATTGCATAAGGAGGTTATTTGCAGCATTGCAGGTGGCCCCAGCATCAAAAGTGTGAAATTACTATTCCGTGCATATTTATCAAGTTTGATTACTTTTGTGTGTGCATACAGATAGCGACGTTTATTGCTGTTTTGATTTTAAGCTAAACAAACCAAAATGAACACCTTCTCATTAGGGATTTTAAACCTCCCTAGTCCCAAGCAATGATATGAATTCTCAAAACACAGTTGCTTATCAGCTTGGCTTGGTCGGTGGTCATTCATCTGCCCCATTCACCACAGGTGGTTAAGTGTCTTTGGGGTTTCCCGGATATCTTTTGATCTAACTAACCTTAAGTAGTTTGTACTGTCTGCAAATGTACCAAGGAAAATATTGGTTTGTAACTGCTGACAACAATGTCAAAACAAATTATGCTATGAGTAAATCAGCTAAGTAATTGGTGGTTTATGGGCCCCATCTAAAGCACAATTTTCAGGTAAACTAAAAGTCATTTGGTGACAATGAGCTCAGGTTCCTTCCCATTTGCACCTCTACCACACCACTCTGTCTCCTCTGCCTGCAAATTAATTTGTCTTCCTATCACACTTGTGTGTCTCAGCAATTTTTCAAAAGCTAGGAGTGGTTTTGGAAGACGTGGCTAATTAGCACTTCTTATTTTTGTCACTAGAGATACATTCTGTATAATGATAGGTGAACCACAAATGCCTCATTAGTTGGTTTGGGTAATACAGAAATTTGGATGTTTTCCTGTTAGTGCTGCACAGGGAGCTGGGAATAAGGACCTCGATTCCTCAGTCTGTCATTCACTTGCTGTGTGATTGCAGGGAAGTAACTGGCAGATGAACCCTTGTCCTGACTTATTAGAAGTTGTTCTGCTATAACAAAGCCAGCTGTAGTCCCATCAAATTTTTCCCCCTTCATTCAATTCTTCCAGTTCATGTGAAGGAGTTACTATACTTTTTCGACCAACATCTCCCAGGTTGCTGGCAATGCTGTGATCCTGTTGGGTCTGAGAGGACCCACGAACGATTTATGCAGAGAAGCAGGAAGGCATCATACGTCTGGAGCTAGCCATTCCCAGCCTTCCATGAGCCCATCAGCTCAATTCACATCACCAACTTTGAAAGACACGAGAACATCTTTGAAAGATTCCAGAAAACCCATACAACCTTACTGACTTTTCCCAGGCCAGCTGGAGGTATGGGACAAGCACATCCTACTGCAAAGTTATGACCAACTGCTGAGTGAAGGCCTTCGCTTTCCTCTTGACCTCATGAGGGTAAAAGCTGGTGAGCATAAATGATGCGCACACAGGTCAAACTCAAAGCCATCAAGCTGCAAATCATCAGAGCAGCAATTAATTAAGAAATCATGTAACCTTGAAGGACTAACTTCAACCACAGTTTACATGCACACTGAAATCAGGCAGTATAAAATTAAGGCAATTTATAATTAATGAAAGTGTTATTCAAAACCTCTAAACTATTAAATATCATTGACAAGAATTCAGACAGGCTCAACTGCAGTTTTTCCTTCTATTTAACTGGTATTTATTTATTTTTCTAGTATTTTATTTGCAAATCAACAGATCTGTATGAATCCTATCAGCAAACCCCAAACAAGCTGCCTCCTCTAAGATCACAGATCAGTATCAGATTTGCACAAGTGCAGTGGCTGCTTTCAGGACTGACCCAAGGAAGTTCTCCAGCATCAAATTTGCTTTCTTCTCAGTGCTGTTTAGGCTGGATGAACTGCTATCAACTGCTTAGTAACCTCAGCTGCACTAGGAGGAGAGACAGGAGGAGTCTCAGGACTTCTCACTGTCCTATTTTTTAAACAGACAAGGAAAGTTGAGAAGGACACATGCTGTGAGAAAAAGGCAACTAGGAGAGGAATTGAAAAGTTAAAAGAAACAGCGTGAGAGGGCATTTCAAGTCTGAAATAACAAACACTGAATAAGGGGATGTAATGTGAAGAGTAAATCTAGGGAGGCCCCGAAGGGGCTATCTGCAAGCTGAAACTTGCCCAAAAAGACAAAATGTGATATTTGAATGATATTGGAGGTTCATTCTGCAAACAAGGAAAATGCCACTGCACCAGTCCACACAGCCAGTGTGTGCTGAGCTGTTACCCCAGAACCCAGGCTCAGAGGGGAGCGTTCTCATCAGCAAACACACAGAACCAGTGGCAGGAAAGAGCAGCCACAACAGCTGGTAAAACCAGCCATCGCTGGAAGGCAGACATGCTTTGCAGCCGCAGCTTCTTGCTTGCTCTATTTCTGTCACAAGCAAGAGGAGCTGTGACCCTTGACTCGTGGCACTGGCTATAACTGCTTCCAGAACCTGAACAGAAAGGGCCATAAAGATAAAAGCCTCTGCTATAAAGTCAGGCTGCAGTGATTTTCTCATCATAGGTGGATTTCCTCCCTCATTATATATTTCCCAGGGGCATCAGCTTGTCACAGCTTCATTCCCAGTTTTAATAAAAGTCATAATTAACAATGCAGAACCTCTGTTCTCACTTTTTTTCCTAATGGGCTTTGGTTTTCCAGATTCAGATTGAATTAGCCATATGAGAATGGCAATGAACAGGAAGGTTGCCCCCCACCCAAAGAATCATAAGTTCATGTCACAGAAAACAGATGCAGCATAAATCACAGGTGAAAAAACAAATTAAACTTGCTCAACATCAATCATATCCGGTTATTTGACCTATCTGCATTTATTATTTGTAGTTTCTATAGTGGCAGATTCTTGCCTTTCCAATGCATGTCAATGTGCTGATAACTGCCAAAATGTTGCTGCTGACCAGCTCTTTCTTATTCCAAACTAACTGGTAAAGGGAAAACCCCAGAGGGATAACATCAGTAAAACCATCCAGCATCACAGAGGTTTTACTTCTACTTTTTCTACAGTCACAGAAAGAAACCGGGGAGTTGGTTGTTAGGGGTTTTCACTATAATTATACCAATCCACTGGTGTCCCCACACACCTTGAAATCTCATGGAGAAGTTAATTGGAAAGAATACCAGAGATCATCTACTCCAATCCGGTGTCCAGAGTAAGAGCTGCCTCACTGCCAGCACGTACCAGACTTTAAGACTTCAAAGGACAGTGAGCCCACTGCTGTTCTGAGACTGCTGTTTATTGCAGTGCTGTATCACTCTCCTAGGGAAGATGCTTCTCCTACCATTGAATATAAACCTCCAAAGCTGCCACATGTTGCCACTGCCTCTTCTGTTATAAAAATACACATCTCTCAACGTGGCATGCAAAGGTCACCTGTAAAAACAAGCCTTCCTCCAAGCTTTTGCCCATGGGGAAAACATACAGGCTGCTCTCAGCAAGGCAGTATTTGAAGCAAATTATTTTGAGTCTGTTCTTCAGAAAAAGCCTTTGAGCGTGGACCAAGTTATTTTGCTGCAGCCTGTTCTGCTCCATTGCTGCCATCCATATGCTTTTCATAATCCCAAGAAGGGCTAGACTACAGGCCAACAGCACAGGCTCTTCCCCATCTCCTCAAAGCACTTTCAACTAAAATGCAGAGAGCTTAGTTACCTAAATCAGTGAACTGGTCGTAAAGTTATCTAGAAGGGACCACGTTTTGATAGAGAAACCATCAATGCTGCCTTCTAACGCAGTCTAATCAGTATGCAAAGGATGTGTTGCTTTGCATTGTAGCTCTGAAGGCTGCACAAACTGGAATAGGATTAGAAATATCTGGAGCAACAAAATACATTTTGACATCTCACACTTCGCCTGGCTACTCAAAACTTCACATGAGCCTCAGTCCATAAGAACACACAGTGACAGAAGGAGGGTGGCTTTGCACCTTTCAGATCAGAGGGGATTTTGCACGAGTCTTGAGGACAACAGGATCCAAGTAATCACGAGAAGACAATAAAGAAATTTAATTTTGGAATTCAGAGGTTTGTAGGAATAGTTGCGAGCTTGGAGAAGAAAGAAGAATGCCAGGAAACCTGGCCTTCACAAGCAATTTGCATCCCTCTGGAAAAGCCATGGAACTACATTGAGTGCCATAAGATCCATCTCTGTTGGTGACATCCTTGCCAAGCAGATTAGCAACTCAATTCTTTGTCCCATCTCCATTGTAATATATACACATTACATGAGTTATTTTATCATCTGAAATTTGTATTCCTGTTCTTCCCCCAGCTTGAAAGATTTATTTTAATTAGTTATTTGCATAATTATTCTGCAAAAGATAGTGCCACAAAAATAAGGTTACTACTAGGAGCAATAAGAGCAATAAATTCATGAAGTAATTATGAAACTATATCAAATTCTCCATATTTTAAATACATCACAGTGAATTATGAAATAGTACTGAACTATTTTAGATACATCAGTCTCAAATCACATAATCCCCCAAATGTTTAGAAACATGGGCCAAGTAGAAAAATCTCTCAGCAATTTATGCTTTGCAATGAAATAGAAGCCAAGAACAAAAAGGTCAATTAATAAAGGCAAAGTTTGATATTAAATGTTCCAAATAGTTCCAAATACGCAGACAATAGGAGATATTTTGGAGGGTTCTCTGAGAAGGTGACTGGTTTTGCACAGCTCCAACGATTAGATGCACGGGCAGCAGTTTTGTATCTAATAAGTTGCACTCAATACAGGGGCCAACACTCCAGAGCTTACCAGACTGCCTCTGGTTCATGAATTATGGTTCAACTGTTTGTCTAGCAGCACCACTATTTAAATTCTTCATCTGGATACGGCACAGAGGTTGACATGCTTGGAAACAGGGAAGTCTGAACAACGAAGCACTTGGAGAGCTGCAATACAGGTGCATGTAACAGAAACTACACTTAGGATGCCAAAGCTAAGCAACAGCCTGATAGTCAATCTCCTTCCAGCCTTTTTCTGTATGTGCATCTAAAAACATTCCCCAGCAAACTGGACTCACTGGACATGGAGCCAGCATCCTGCTCATTCCCATATGGTTGCTACAAGTCATAAAGCAGAGAAGGAAAGAAAAACAATACGGCAGCAGTTTATACTGTCTAATCAGGGGAACTACAAGGACCATAAGGTAAAAGAGAGAGATAACTCTTTTGAGAGAGCTGGGAGATCAAGAAAAAAAAAGTAAAACGCTGGAAGGACATAAAAAGATACAAGAAGCATGGAAAAAAAGCAGTGAGGAAAATGAAGGTATCGGGGATTTTCTGCAAGCAGATTTACCTTCAGAATTTAAGCTGAAGCTCAAGGGCAAAAGCAAACTGAAGTAGATTTATGACTGTAATGTCACATCTGGGAAAGGGCAGCACAGGTGAAAGAATGATTTGTACAAAGCACATCCCAAGTCTGTAAATATTCATATTTGGGGCACACTATGTATCATACACATTGCAGCAGTTACAATCTTCCTCTGGTAGCCCACAGTCCTCTTGAATAACTATATGCATTACAGTTACATTTCCATGGCTGAAGATGATATCGCAAGTATGTCTTCAGATGAGGCAGGAGAAGGTGAATTTCTTCACAGTCCTCAACACGCACAGCTCAAAGCCTAACTTTTGTCTAACAAAGTGTAAGACTCTTGAAATTCAGCTCTCTGTAAAGAAACATTCATCAGCATGAAAGAGTTTGTTAGCTCTTATTGCAAATGCACTTCCCCTCCAAAGCAAAATACCTGTTCATTCTCTTTGGCTAATCCCCATGTCAAATGGGATAAAAGCAGTTTCCAGTAAAGAGGGATTTCAGTGCATTTTAGAAGCACTGAACATTGGGAGTGGAGGGTTTCTTCAATGTCTACAGAAGGACAGTGATTATGTGCATTCCCCTCCAAAGAGCTCTCCTGGGACAGATGTTATACTGTAGCACAACACTAACACGGGTGTTGTGAACCAAATGGCTTACTCTGTGTATATCTCATGTACATACAAAAATTAATCGTGTGGTCATTTACATATTGCATTTGTGCTATGCCATTCCTTAGTACACATTTAATACAGAGCACACAGGGTGTGAAGGTGAAAGACCAAATCCCACGGAGAATTGTGCTGCTCCAGTTCCAGTGTCAACCTAAATTTGAATCAGTTCAAGCGCACAGGAAGATCATTACTCTTCAGACCATTGTAACTGACTATCCAAAGAGCTCTGTAAGGAAAAGTGGATTCAGTACGTCCATAACCAAACTAGGTGTTTTCACACCTGCCTGTACTATTCATTAACATTTTAATAAATCTGTTTCCACTTCAATATTCCTGGCAATTCACCGATTCGAACACATTCTAATTAAAGGAAAAGAGTATGATATAGAGAACACTTCTCCCTTCCTCTCCACAAGTTAATTAAATTCTAGCTTATTAATTGCAAGGTACATTCTTGTGAAAAAAAGCACAATGCTTAATTGCTATTATTAAACTAAACATCAGTTTGGATTTATCAGTGGATGGTTTGCTGCTGCTCAAACATATTACAGCTCAGGCCTAGAGGGTGATGAAATCAAAGTGTGTTTTAGTTGTTGGTACGTACTCTGTTCAGAGCCCTTGAGGGCAAAGAACAAACCCAAAATCTAGTAATGATGCCAAATTATGTCCAGAAGTATTTGAGATGCTAGTTTAATTTATCTAAATAGCAAAACACTCCTCAGTATGTTGAAAAAAAATCTTTGTGTGGAACTTTCTCTATCCTTAAGCACTTTATATATGCAGTCAGTAGCTAATTATGATTAACGATTTTGTTAATCACTGGGAAACCATGCACTACAACAAACTTCACACAAAATTTTTCCCCCAGTTACAGCTTAAAGATGTTGAACAAAAGAATAGAAATGAATTCTAGAGAATCTAGATTTCTATCTCTATTTCTAGAGAATTCTATCTCTGCCATTTCCAGAGAGAAAAAGAAGACTTAACATCCAAGCACTCAATTCTTTACTCAATAAGGAGGCATTGAGCAGTACTGCATTTCCTGCTGGCCTTGCAAACCCAAGGATGCTATTCTGAAGATAAGAGAAAACATGCAGGAAAAAGATTTGGGAAATGGAGGAAGGCAGTAGTCCTTCAAATTCTGGAAGATCATAAGATCATTCCACCGGTTTCAGCTTCTTGGGAGAGAAGAGCTATAGCACTTTGGCAAAATAAATCTGACCATTTATGCAAATACATAAAGAGTTAGTTTGCCTGAGGGAAGCTGGATAACACTATTTTCTGCCCTCTACTCCCATGGCTTTGTATTATATTTGTTTATCTGGAAGGCAGCCTTTACAGACTGGCCACCGCCTACAACTGAATTAGAACAGCAGCTTACACAGCATGATTAGTGTCTTTCTTCATAGTCTCACCATTTTGGCTCTGTGGGCTACTTAAAAGGAGGATTGTTTTAGATTAAAGACAAATATGTACTTCCACACCTTAAAGCATCATGGAAAAACCCATGCATCATGAAAAAAAAGCCTCATAAATATATTTGTGAATACGTAAGGCTTTGTGAGCCTGGAAACTGTTTGCAAGGCTTTCAAATGACCCAGTTCCGCAAAGTGCACTAATCCCAATTGAGTTCCCAGCTCCAATATCATCAAAACAGGAAAGCAGAGAAGTGCTCGATTTCACAGCTAAGCACACAGGCAAATTGGCATGGATTCTACTAAATAATTGTTCTGCACAGGAAGGAATTTTCTAGTGCCTAGTTTGTTGCCTGGATTGCAAAGCCACAATCTTTTGTGCTAACATGCACAAAAATCTGATTCCTCTGTATTTCTCCTGAATACCAAGTAGTTAGTCTGTAGCTGTTAGGATAGAAACACCAGCAAACATTAATACTTCAGTTTCTTCAGACTCGTGTATAAGCTGTTTTCCAATGGGATATATATATATATGTAGAAATATATATATATATCTTTTCCTGAACAATGGAAGAGCGCCTGGAGAGTCAGTTAGGAGAGAAATAGCTTCTTCTCAAATAACAATCTACTAAAAACTTCCCTGTTATAAAACTCTAGAAATAGAGGGCGAAGTTGGCATATTTATTCAATACATTCAGTTCAGTTTATACAGTAATTGTGCTCAGAGCGATCATTAGCCAGTGCACAGACTTGGAAATACCATACAACAGTCTTAAACTTTAAGTATCAGCTGTGGGTTCTGGATATCCCTTGTTTATGGTGATGTTAACTGCACAGGCACTCAATTGACTTTAACTGCACAACGTCATTTCAGGCTTTGTTTTGGTCTCTGCTACAGGCTCCAAAGCACAGAGGCAGGGGAATTAAGTGCACTACAAAAGCTGAACTGAAATCTTAAACATGGGCTTTGCCTGAATGAATAGCTGTGCCTGTGAAGCACTGCACCTCACATTATGGTGAATTGTGAAAGCAGGACTTGAACCTTCACAGGAGTGAAGGAGTATTTTTCTCCCTTGATAGGCTGCAAGGAAAGGTTGCCTACTTCTCCCAGTCTGTAGCTGCTCAGGGTTGTTGTGCCCCGAGTGCAGGACCCGCCATTTGGCCTTGTTAAACCTCCTGCCATTGGACTCTGCCCAATGGTCCAGCCTTCTCAGATCCCTTTGGAGCCTCCCGACCCTCCAGCAGATCAACACTTCAACCCAGCTTAGTGTAATCTGCAAACTTGCTAAGGGTGCACTCGATGCCTTCATCCAGGTCATTGATAAAGACATTGAACAAGGCTGGACCCAGCATGGAGCCCTGGGGAACCCCACTTGTAATATGTGGGTAGAGGAAAGGTCAGTGTGAAACATCCATTAGTATCAATATAGACCTTAGACCAAGAAAATAACTGTGTCACAAAATCTTAACAAACTCTTTATGTGAATTTGAGCATCTCAGAGCACAGCAAATATT
>WAAB01000605.1:0-10462 GCA_013389865.1 Piaya cayana
GAGGGAGAAGAACCTCCAATAACAAAACGAAGCTACAGAAGTGTTACCCACACAGTTATTTCAAATACTTCTTCTGATCATATTTAACAGTAGTGCTAGGAACCAAACTCAAATAAAACTACCCACGTTTAGCAGAAATATCCTCCCACCCCTAGCACTCGGAGGCTTGGATATTACTTTTTGGTTGTTGTGGGGGATTTTGTGGTGGTTGGTTTCTTGGTTTGTGGGTTTGTTTTTGCTCCTTATCTGACAGCAGAAATGAGGAATAATCTGCCCTGTCCAACTGTCTCCAGAGATGTAAAGCTTCCAAAATATTTCCAACTTACATAAAAGATGAAGTGCACTGTGGGTACATCCTACAAGCAGAAGCAAAGGTACATTTTACAAAGCTATTCTGCAAACTAAAAAGTGTATATTGAGATGTATAAACTGTAAGACATCTGACATACAGTCACAATCGCAATGTGAAAGTACACAAGGTAACAGAAGGAAATGTAAAACAAGTTCTGTTCTTTATGACCTAAATTAAATGCCTTACTCCTACGTTATGCAGGGTGTTACAAGAATGTAGGAAAAAATGGAGGGATTTTTGCAATCTTGCCACCTTGGCATGGAGGCAAATCCCCATTTCCTCCACATCGTTTAGATGTGCAGTTAGTACCCGTCTGGAGGAGGGTTTAGAATGTGGTTAGCACAGAATGACTGGTTTTGTGAAGCACCAGCAAAACACTCCAATCTGTCTGGATCCTTCCACAGTAACAGGTCTAAGTGATACAGCCTAGAAATGTGTTTGGCAGCTCCTGCAGAGAACCACTCAGTCTATGCACAGGTTCTGTTAGGTGGTCAGCACTGCAAGAACATTGGAGAACATCTTTTCAAAGTAGCGGTGTTTAAAAGTAACACATGAGTAAAAACAAGAAAGTTTGAGAGTCAAGAAATACAGGGAGGGTTCTACTTCATAAAATACATGATGCAGGTCCAAGTTGAAAGTATGATTTTAAAAAAGAAAAATCCTTAGCTTAGGAACGCACTGAACAATCTCATGTGCCTAAAAGTGAAATTCCACTGTTTTATTGAGTACCTTCTTCGCAGTTTATCTGCATGCCTACAGTGCCGAACCCCAAGGCAGTCTAATATATTCATCTATTAAATCATTTACCTTTGACATCTTCTGCAAGCAAGGACTAGTTGCCAGAAGCTATTGTTATTGCTCAGTAAGAGCGCAACAAGAGAAGGAGAAAGCTCAACAAGGCCAGTGGAAAGGCACCAGAAGTCAGCGTACCCAGATGGTGGACAGAACCGAAGCTGGGATATTGAACTGAAGCTGGGATTATTTGCACGTACTATACATGATATGATCGAAATTTACTTGTTGTCTCTACCTAAATGCTCTCCTCCTCTTAAAGACTGAGAAAAAGTAACGACCTTGCCTTTTCAGAAATTTAGAGCGGAAGGTACTCTGATGAAAAGAATGGAATCCTCTGCATGAAGATGCATGTTCTGAAGTAAAAGCGGTCGCAAAGATGAAGCTTTGAAGAAAGAGAAATATATTCCCGATCCAGAAACAGCTGCTTCTATCAACATTAGTAGCAGAAAAAAATGTCCTCACATCCACCTCTGTTGTCTAGAGCTTCCGTGGACAGTAAACAGAGTAACACCCTTGTGAACTGCAGCCTACCTGAATATTATAAAGCACCTAGAGCTGCAGCTAAACAAAATTGTGTTTGGAGGATATAAGACAGGGATGTAATACAAAAATGTAGACAAGCTAACACTTCTGTATTGTGAGCACCTAGTTAGGAAAAAAAAAATTTGTTCCCCCTCCTGCAATACCCCAATCAGTACTTTTGGTACACATACCTCGAAGAATTCTCTCCTCATGGCAACGTAGAAAGTCCCAGATTCTAACAGTGCCGTCGTCAGAGCATGTAGCAAATTTATTATCCGTGGGTGAGAAACTGTTACATGAAGACACACAGCAGGGGAAAGAAGTCAGCATTTAACAGATTATCTATGCTTCTCAGACAGGGCAAAATTATACTGTAAGGTGTTATACATCGAAGGATGCATTTGAACATAGGGGGGTTTAAGAGAATACAGCGTCTGCCAAATGACACTTCATCACAAGACATGAATTTAGCACAGGATTACTACAGCATTGCAGTCCCCTGCCAAACGAGGCATTTATTCTTAGCACCTTCCTACCTACAACTGCACACGGTAGCACCTTCTCTACAGAATGAGAAGCAGCGTCAATATGAACTGGTAACTGTCACCCTAGACTTTCACGTTTGGTAATACAATAAGAAAGTGACACTGCGTAGAAGCACAGGAGACAGTTCTTAGGAAAAAACTCCTCTTCAGCCACAGGTGCTTTGCAGCAGAGAAGCAAAAAATGAGGGAAAGCTGGTCACAGGAAAACACTAGTTTGATTAACCGTTGAAAAAAAAGGATATAAAACAAGAATGCTGCTAATCGTAAATGTAATTTGGAAAAACTCCCTCTTACTACATCCCATCAACACCGTGAAAAGAACCCTAGACACAGAAGCAGCTTCCACCTTAGCAGCCAACATCACTTGGTGAAAGTTCCTGGAAAAGCAAGGAGTTATTTAGCCATGTGATTAGGGCCAGAACACCTCCAGCAACTGGTAGGCACTCACTTCCTTTCTGGTGCAGTGAAAGACCTTGTGGGAACCTTCGTGAAATCCTAGATCTTTATGATCAGGGAAAAGGCTAAAAATTGTAGTGAAATTCAGGGTATGGCCATGATAATCAGACAGTAACTGAATCCAATGTAACCACTTCTCATAACCACACTCTGGCAGAGAGCACTGCACCCTATCAAAGAAAAATGGTGACTTTAGAGGAAAGTGATTTTGTGGCAGTGAACCTTTATCGCCAAGGGCCAGCACCTGAACCCGAAGAAACACTGCTTTAGCTTCATTTTGGATCTGCAGTTGCTCTTCAGGCTGACTTTAAAAACATTTCCATATCTTACTAAGGATTATGTGCAGGGTTGATATAGAAACATCTTTCATTTACATCTTACTGATTTGATCACTTTAGATTCCATTTTCTTTTTATATAAATAGACATTTGCACAACTGAGGCATCAACACTGAACCAAGAGAATATCCTACAGTCTTCTTCTCAATGGTTTGCTTACAGTTTCAAGCTCCAAGAACCCATTCAGTATTAACATTAGACTTCTGTATGTGGCAGTCTGCGTGGGTATTTAGGTATTACTGGAAGTCTTGGCTTCACCGAGCCAAGCAAGTTCTTCACTTTATTTAGCGTTTTATTATTTTGTGAGAACTATTGCAGGTGTTTTATTTCTGAAGGCTTTATATTTTATTCAGTTAAGATTATTAAAGACTGAATTCTTTATTTGGAATGAAATTGTCGTCTTACACAGTGCGTATAAAAAGGAATAACTGATACACATCGTCACCATATAAAAATGAAAAGAATACCAGTGCAAAATGCGGCAGACAAATACATCTCTAACATATTGCCGAGGCGGAGAGTGGGACAATACTAATTCAGAAAGGTGCCAGCAAAACGGTGAGAAGGTGGAAACAAAAGAAAATATTGTGTTTATGTGGTGCAGGAAGTTTCCCAGAATCTGACAGAACCCATGCATTTCTGCACCCAGAATACACTTAGAGAACAGTCTAATCATGGCAATAGGTACTACAGAAAATGGTATATTGTGTATAAACCTGGCCTCTCTAATCGCCTCCTTATGTGCCTGGAACATCTTGACGTTGTTCATGTTGGACTGCCAGTATTTCACATATCCCCCGTGGTCTGCTGTCAGCATCCACATATCATTGTGTGACCAAGTCATTGCCCTAACAGGGCTGTCGTGAGCCTGTGGATTCAGAAACAAAACTTCTAGCAAACACGTTCCAAGACTATCTGACCCACACAAACACAAAAGTTAGTAAAGTTCCTACTTAACAGCTGCCACAAAGAAATGAAAACAATGATGATCTAGTTAGGTTTAAGATGTTATCGTGGACAAAAAGTTCCCTTACTCGGTATACAACGGAATTCTAAATGATAAATGAAGAGTATTCGCATTTTGCTTCCAAAGTGCTCCCTTTTTATTACAAATGCTCACAGTATGTGCTTGAGAACAGTTAGAACAGCATATGGAAATGGAATGGGAAGCATTAAATGGATTGCTTATAGCTGGGCCGACACAGAGTCAGAGCAGAATGAAAACTAAAAGACCTCTAAGGCTCACGTTATCACTTTCAGACCACAGACCCATGATGAGCAGGGTGAAGCTGTTCCTAACACATGCTCCGAGACCTCAAGGAAATACACAGAAACCTCGACAGATGAATTTACCTGCAATATCGTTTCAAAATTGAAAGTCAGTCCATTCCATAAAGTGAACTCTCCACTAGATGCACCAGTGACCAAACGTCTCCCTTCAGGAGTCCACTGCAAGAGAAAAACGTAACTAAACTGTGCAAACAAACACACAACTATTTCTTTACAATCCTCAACATAAATCATAAGCTTATTCCAGGGAATTTGCAGAACTGGAATTTACTTTCTAGGTGATGCAAGATGGACAAAAATGCAGAATGGTGCCAGAGGGCTTTTGACTTTTGTAACAAAAGGACAAAGCCCACTGTAAAAGCAATGAAAAACATCTAGTCCTAGAGAAGAAAGTTTATTGGCACCAATACCTTTCTAGCACACAAAGGCCTTTCTAGGCAAAACTGCTGACATCATGGAAACGTTGTTAGAGGATACTACAAGAGTCAAACCGCACCATCAATCACCTTCTTTCAAGCAAGTCAAGATATATTTGCCCTCCTTAATTTTAAAAAAAGCCAAAAACATAGGAAGTGCCTCAAAACTGTGAGGGTATTTTGTGTTCAGGCCTTGCCATTTAATTCTCTAAAACTTTCCACAGAAAGACTAGACAGAAATAGTCCATACATTCCACACTCGGATTTTATTTGGAAATACTTTAACTGTTCCCCTGTCTCTTCAGTTAAGAATATCACTATTTTGAATTAGAATCACAGAATCATAGAACAACCAGGTTGGAAGAGACCCACTGGATCACTGAGTCCAACCGTTATTAGGACAACAGAACTGAGTATATCCAACATTATACTCACCCTGACAACAAACACTGGGCACTTCACTTTGTTAGTAGACGTCCGAACAAATTTTGTTGTGACAGCATTCATGGGGTTGTTCAGCATTCCTATAGGAGGGACCAACTACAAGAGAAGAAACAAAAGATTTCACAATGACGTTTCTATCCAGAAGCTGTGAGAAAAACATACGCTCTGGCACTGGCTCAGGTTGCCCAGGGAAGCTGTGGCTGCCCCATCCGTGGAGGGGTTCAAGACCAGGCTGGATGGGTCCTGGGCACCTGATCCAGTGGGAGGCATCCCTGCCCATGGCCGGGGTGGAACTGGATGGGCTTTAAGGTCCCTTCCAACCCAAACTGTAGAGTTAAGATACTTTTCATAACTTTAAGGCCTCTTGTGGACAAAAAGATAAAACCTCAGCTGACATCTTCTCATTTTCTGGACAAAATGTATCCAGACAACTTCATCAGGGAATAGAAATATTTACTTACATCATTATAATATCCTGCATCAGGCTGGATCGCTCGCATATCTCGCTGATCTCTCTGCCATACTCTATTCTGGAAGAAGAAAACAACTGGTTCATATCACCACTACACTTGATTGTTAAACAACTGAACATCAGGAATGGAGAGACAGCTGGTTTGGGAAATTCCAAAGCAGTGCAAGGATTTTGTGATCGGCTCAGCTAAAAAGATTTCAGTCTTGGGATACCTGGAAAACTTGTACAGCATATGCAAAAGATTCAAGAAGGTTTAAAGTCTTAATTTCACCAGATGAAAGCAGCTCCCTTAAAACTAAAGCTTAACAATACGAAGGGCACAGTCCTACATAATAAGCCACATCACTGTAACAAAGACAACTGGTCCTTTGCCACCCAGGCTGAGGGGCTCTGCAAAAAGGACTCTCAATCATTTCAAAAGCTTGACTTTCAGGACAAGCATTTAAACCATGAGGAGCTGTGCTGATGAACTCTAAATGAAATCCCACTCAGCGACACTGGCTAGAAAGGAAGCTCCTGCAGCTGAAGCACACAGGTGAAGCATCCAAATGGATAAAACTCAGCAGGCCAAGGCATAAAAATGCTTTCAACTACTTAAGTTTTGTGAGCTGTCAAAAAGAATCCTTTCAAAAACACATCACATGAATTAATTTCATCTTCATGCTGTAGACTTTACCAATCTATATTTGTGTACACAACAAACATCAGCTAGAGTGGTAGCTGAAACATTTCCAGCCCACATTATTAGTTTGCTAGAATTTCTTAAGCCAAGAGCAAGTTACATAATAAGCATTTTTCTCTTTTTTTTTAAAGACCCACAAAAAAATAAATCAGTAGTACTGAAGACAGGACTGAAACGTAATTCTGATAAATCCTAATTTTGTGCAAGCATCCAAAGCATAAAAATCCGGGATTTTGTTTGGTTTTCTATTTAAATAAACAGAAGTTTGAGGGTGCTTAGTTCTGCCACAGTAAAAAAGTTCCTAAACTACTATTATTCTTTTTTTTTTCCAGTCCACAACTAATAGAATCTTTTCCGGGGCATTCCTAAAGCATAAGAGCATGTTTTGAATGTTCAGCATTTAATCAGATCTTAGAGAATAAAATTTATTATTAAGAAACCCCTCTAATTGTTAACATCTACAAGCTGTAATTGTGCACTGCCAAAGCAGCCCTTGCCGTGGTGCTGTTGAGATTCCAGCAATTTCTGTATTTGTGATTTGATTATATTTCAGATTTGATTCTATTTCTTCTGAGCTAACAGTCACCCCTTGTACAGCAAACTGTGACCGTAACATTACATTTCTCAAGAAATGAATGCCACCCATCAGGAAAGCTAAACAAGTATTTTTACAAACATTTCTTCAACAAAACTTCATTAAAGTTGTTCTGAATTTAAACTGCACAGAAGGGGATTTGCAGAGATCACAGGGCAAGTAGCAGGGCTATTTAGTAAAATGATGACAAAACACTCTTACAGTGCTCTGATTCTAGAGGGGAAGGGATGATGATTTACTTCCCCTTTGGGAAAATTTCTAGTTCAAAACAGTAAGAACAATTACATCGCTTATAATGAGCTTTTATGTTCACTCAGAAGTCACAACAACACACAAGGAGATCAACCCCACTCCAAGCTGGAATTCCAAGAGAGAATGCAAGAACTGGTGTAAATACGAACGACTAAATCATCTGTGTAGATGTGTAGTTTTATTACCAAGGATCAAACCCCTTCCATTCATACTACACCAAGTTTACAGGCAATAGTGACTGAGTTTGAAAATGGAGCAGGAGGACTCCCCACATTCCAGACTGCTCTATGGACACTGAAAAGTAGAATCACAAATTTCAGGAAAGAAGAAAAAAAAAAAAAGCTTTCAAACAGGTTCAGAAAATGAACTAACCTCCAAATATTTAATTACGGAGGGATTGTAGTCTATGGTCTTTCGGTTCACGGCTTTTCTCATCCGCTTGCCATCGAACGTGAGCTGTTGCATTGCTTGCTGCTGTGCAAAATCAGGCCTTTTGTAGAACAACTGCCGAGGCGCCTGGTGCTGGAACCTCGGCATATGGAAAAATCGGGGTGGGGAGCCAATTTCTGTGGCCATGGCTAGCTTGGTTCTGAAAGACTGCAAAAAGTAAAGCAATAGGTTACTACATAAGGAAGAAAAATCCTGTATCTCCACTAACTTAGGCTTACAAAGATGAACAACACAAAGCAGCATTTATTGGAACAAGTATTTCAGGTGCCTCTGAGCAATTATTATTCTTCCCCTGTACCACAACACTAACATTAATGTGGTTAAGTACTTTGTTCTCCATCAAAAGACATTTTTATCGAAACAGATCACTATAAAGTTATCGAAGTTTGATAAATGTACCAAACACAACTTTCCCCTCAATGAGACCCACTGAGAATGCTAAGAAATAGTGAGAAGTAGTAAAAAAAAAAAGGTAATATTGAGGGTTTTTTCTGACAAAGGGAAATGAGGCTATAATCTAATTTTTCAGTCTGTTAAGGCCCTAAGGGATGAGATCATAGCAACCTCTTTACAGCTGAAAACTACAATATACACAGGCTTTAACATATACACTGACTCCAGGCTAACCAGTGACCCACCAGCCAGTGAAAGCTCAGCCATAATTTTCAATCTGCTCTCCCCTACTGCTGCATATTCATAATTTGACAAAAGTTTTAAACCAAAATAAATCGGCATTGTCATCAAGGGAATGCAAAAAAGGCTGAGAATCCCTCCTTTGCACAAAGTATTTAGCCAGAGTACAGGCTCATTTAATAAAAAGAATGGAAATAAATGCGGTAGAAATTGTTTTTCAAAACAAGCGGAAAGAACTTGTTTATAAATTCACAAACCTACTTTCTACTCAGTTAAGGTATTGGTATTCTTAATTTGAAAGATCTGGAAAGTTATTTCAACTGTCAGTCTTAAAATTACCTGGTTTTGATCCCAAATAACTGAAAAAGTTTTCTGTTCTGTAAACAAAATAAAGCTAAGGCAGAAATACCAAACACAAAAGAGGGTTTAAAGGTACTGGCATAGTCTGATAGTTGTTAAGAGGTTCTTTATTAACTACAAGGAGTAGGTTGCCCTCTAAACTGAGGCAGTTAGTTGGCAGAGGGAAGGTATTAACCTCCGCAGGCTCTCAAACCTGGGAGTCACAGGCTCCTTTCCACTGCCAACAGAAAGAGCGTCGGGCCAGCTATGAAACAATCTCCCTTCACTCCACAAACAGTAATAAGGCACAAGGGGAGAAAAAACCAAATTAGGGCCACCAAAACTACTCTTCATTCAAGACAAGCAAGACCAAATTAAGCAGTAGGCATCCATAAATAGGGTAAGGACATCTAAGACCTTTAGTAGGAGAAGCATCTTATTAGATCAACCTGTGAAACAGGAAAGAGAGCAGCTTTCAAACAAACCAACCCTCACCCTGCAGCAGAAAGGCCTGAAAGATGCCCCATTCCAGGTGGTCTCATAAGACACCTTGTCTGCCTCCAGATACTGCCACATCCACACCACCACTAACACAATGGCTACAGCATTTAGCTTGTCTGAAACAAGAAAAAGCTATCAAAACATTCTAATGAGATATGTCAAGTAGCCCTACACCATAGAATCAAAACGTCCTATCAGAGAATGGAGTGGGCTGGAAGAGACCTCAAAGCCCATCCAGTTCCAACTCCTCTGCCACAGGCAGGGACACCTCCCACTGGATCCAGTTGTTCCAAGCCCCTTCCAGCCTGCCCCAACCTCCAGGAACAGGGCAGCCACAGCTTCCCTGGGCAGCCTGGGCCAGCGCCTCGCTCCTCTCACAGTTAAACACTTCTTGCTAAGACCTCATCTCGGTCTCCCCTCTTTCAGCTTAAAACCATTCCCTCACCCTATATCCCTGAACTCCCTGATCCAGAGGCCCTCCCCAGCTTTCCTGGAGTCCCTTCAGGCACTGGAAGCTGCTCTAAGGTCTCCCCACAACCTTCTCTTCTCCAGTCTGAACAACCCCAACCCTCTCAGCCTGTCCTTAGAGCAGAGCTGTTCCAGATTGTCTTTCAACTCATCAGAAGACAGCTAACTGTTGTACAGAAAACTGAAAGCCACACGTCTGCGCTCTTAACAATGCAAAAATACATTTCAAGAACACAAAGATAAGGTGAGGCTCCCAAGAACACTTTGATCAGATACATATGCAAGAAAACATTACATTAAAGTGCCATTTTAGAGAAACACTTCAAAACAATTAATCATTTATTCTCATCTTCCAGAAAATGAAATCTCCCAAAGAAAAATTTTCAATTTGAAATGTTGGTAGATCAAGCATTACCTATGATATGGATCAATATGGAGTGGACATACCCCAAACTAGCACAAGCAGTGTCTGGCTTAGANAATATCACACTTCTACCCACGTAAAATCCTTCTGCACAAGTCATGTTTGCATTTGTCATGTACACATATAAATCCATACATAAGAACGTGTGCACAGAGTTGCGTGTGTGAACACACACCAAGTGAAGTTTCCAGATTAAGAAGCTTTAAAAAGGAAAGGGGTTCGGAGCATTTATTTCCAAGGACCTCTACTCCACAAATACACTCATGAAACATGTAAGTTAGCAGTAGCCTAACTTCGCCTTTTGTTGTGAAGAACCAAGGCCTCAACAGGTTTTGTATCAGCTAAAATAGTGTCCAAGTTCAGAGCACCTATAGCCAAAGCTCCTGCTGTACGGGGGAGCAAAGAGAAACATGCAGACAAATATTAGAGGACAATGCAGAGCATAATGTCAGTAACATCAAATTATCTATTTTAAGCAAAGTATCAAA
>WAAB01000606.1:409-36301 GCA_013389865.1 Piaya cayana
TCAATGATCTGATGGGTCTCTTCCAACCTGGTGATTCTATGATTCTATGATCTTGTTAAAGATAGTATTTATAGAAAAAAAGAAAGAAAAATGAGGGGAGGCAACACCTAAAACATATAATCTAATCATTACAATTTCAGCTTGCTAGACTTACTTTTATAATTATAATCATACAATCATAGAGTCATAAAGATTGGAATAGAACCCTAAGATTACAAAGTCCAACCATCTGCCCAGCACCACCACTCCTACTAAAACAAGTTGCAAGGTGCCATGTCTACAGGTTTTCTGAACACCTGCAGGGATGACAATTCAACCACTTCCCTGGGCAGCGTGTTCTGATGCTTCACCACTCTTTCAGTAGAGAAATTTTTCCTAATATCCAATCTAAACCTCCCTGACACATCTTCAGGCCACTCCTCTCATCCTATTGCTAGTCACTTGGATGAAGAATCCAATTCCCACCTTGCTACAACTTCCTTTCAGTTAGTTGTAGAGAGAAATAAGGTCTCTCCTCAGCTTCCTCTTCTCCAGGCCAAACAATCCCAGTTCTCTCATTGCCTTTCTCTGGACATGATCCAGCAATTCAATGTCATTCTTGTAGTGAAGGCCCAAAACTGAACACAGTATTTGAGGTGTAGCCTCACTGGTGCCAAGTACAGTGGCATAATCATAATCATCAGCAGGGGAAAGCCAAAGCCCACCTAGAATTTAATCTGATGAAGGATGTGAAAGATAAAAAAGAGGCTTCCAATGGGATATCAGCTGCTGCTGTAAGGTTAAGATACCAAACATATCTTCCCTTTAGGGAACATAGGCACATAGAAATATACAGAAGTCTAAATGATTAAGTGGAACCGGTCACTCTAATGTTATCAAAATGAAGGGTCAATAAGGTCATCTGAGGATTTCTGAAACAAAATCTTCTTAGGATTTGCTTTCAAATTGAACTTTAGAGTGCTTAATTGCAGTGAGAGATGAAAAAGAACCTCAAGAATTAATGATGTCCAAAGAAAGAAATTTCTAGATTTTGGACACAATTTTTTATTTTTACTTTGACTGTTTCTGATTCTTTTCTGTGTTGATTAGTTTACAGGTTAATAATTTCAGCCAATAATGATTCCAAACTAGAGGCTAAAATATGCTGGTAACTTCTCATGACCTTTCAAATTAGTTCTATTCCTACCCCTTGATATGGACTAGTACATAGCCTGAATAAGAATTTCAGCCTTAAAGCTTGAGGTAAAGGACATATAAGTATCAGAGCTGTATCAACTTAGTGTTAATTGGACAGAGATAGTTCAAGAGATGATATTATGATCATTGAGGAAACGTGATTTTTTTCTCATTTC
Source organism: Piaya cayana (assembly GCA_013389865.1). NCBI lineage: Eukaryota > Metazoa > Chordata > Aves > Cuculiformes > Coccyzidae > Piaya > Piaya cayana. Next base: position 1,762 of record WAAB01000606.1, read on the forward strand.
CTAGTTGTTGAAGTGACTAATTGAGCAGCTTGTCTTTTTGGAAATTTTTGAGTCTTTTTTCCTGCAATGTAGATATTGTGAATACTATGTAAATGTGACCAGAAGCCACCACATTTTAAAAACAATGTTCTAAATTACTTTAAAATTAAGGCCTTAGAACTGATACTGATTCGAACGGATGATGATAGCATAGAGTTCAAGTCTTGAAAGAGTAATAAAGATTTCTTCTCTTCCCGAGTTCAATGTGAGCACAGCTTGTGTAGTTCTAAAGTTGGCTTCTGAGCAGTTCAATACACAGATGTATTTACACAGGTGTACATGTGCAGAATATTAAGCTTTTTATCTTAAAATACAATATCTTTCTCTCTCTTTCTATTTCTTGAAGTTAATTTACCTTGTGAAACAGGTTTTAAACTTGCTGGTTCAGGTCTGCTGGTACAATAAGCATTCGTTATTTTAATACATTTTTTCACACAAATGTACATTCACAGCCTCAGATTCAGTAACACCCCCATTCATTCCCATTCCTTAAAAGATGGGAAATGATTTCTTAGAGTGACACAGCTCTTCCACAATAAAAAGATGTAAAAATAGAACTAGAAATCATAATTACCTACTGAAGACCAAAATATGAAGCAAAAAGCAACCAACTGCAAAATAATTACATCCATCAAGACAAGTCATTGTTCATTTGTAGCATCGAATGTATTTTACAAAGACAGCTGGTAACTTTGTGACCATTTAAAAGCAGAAAAACAGAGGTAAAATGAAGAGAGCCACAGCTGGCATGAGAAAGTGGGAAGAGAACTCAGGGTGTAATCACTGTGTAATGATGTCTTTTTTTTAAAGCAGGTATTTAGAGGTGTCAGCTGAGCATCTCTATCATCAACAGCAGAACAGCTCCTGAACACTATGTGAGGTAAGAGATATGCCTTGGAAAGATCAATCTTACCTGGGACTAGACAGTGATTATAAAATACTGCCAGTATAAACACAAAAATCTCCATGGGTACCTTTTTTGTATTTGTAAGAAACTCAGTAACAGCCATCAGTTTGAAAGCACTTTGAGGATGTGATCATAGAATCATATAATCATAGAATGACCAGGTTGGAAGAGACCCATCAGATCATTGAGTCCAAATGTTCCTATCAAACACTAAACCATGTCCCTCAGGACCTCATCCACACATGCCTTAAACACCTCCAGGGAAGGTGAATCAACCACCTCCCTGGGCAGCCTATTCCAATGCCCAATGACCCTTTCTGTGAAAAAATTTTTCCTTATGTTGAGCCTGAACCTCCCCTGGTGGAGCTTGAGACCATTCCCTCTTGTCCTGTCCCCTGTCACTTGGGACAAGAGGCCAGCACTCTCCTCTCTACAACCTCCTTTANCCTGGGCACACTGCTGGCTCATGTTCAGTTGGCTACCAACCAACACTCCCAGGTCCTTCTCCTCCTGGCAGCTTTCGAGCCAGGCTTCTCCTGTTCTGTAGCTCTGCATAGGGTTGTTGTGCCCCAAGTGCAGGACCTGGCATTTGGCCTTGGCCTCATGTCATTGGTCTCTGCCCAGCGGTCCAGCCTGTTTAGATCTCTTTGCAGAGCCTCCCTACCCTCCAGTGGATTGACACTTCCAGCCAGCTTAGTGTCGTCTGCAAACTTGCTACGGGTACACTCAATGCCTTCTTCCAGGTCAGGATGAAGCAGGTGATGATCAATCAGGTCAGACTGCTGTATACAGAGAACACTACTGAGCTCTGGAATTCCAGTATAAAACCAGTGGCACTGATTGAGCAAAGCTTCTCTCAGTCAAGATTGAGATGAGAAGAACATGCTCATCTCTGTGTAGAGAATTTGCCACATATAAATAATACTGGTTTGTTAGCTTTTTCCTTGCAATAAACACTGCAAATCAGCCCAAGAATAATATATACAATATATGCATATATATACAGAGTAGCACCTGAATGCTAAATTTTTATATATGAGACCAAGAAAGATTGCTCAGCTTAACCTGTTTCTTAATTGATCTTTATAGCATTAATTAAAAAAAAAAAACTAGTGTTTGATTTGTACTAACTGTGGTTAATACAGTTTAAGAAAGCTTCCCTGACTTAAAGAAGACAGAAAACTGAGATACATTGGAAGGTTTTATTTTCCCTTTTTCCTTCATCTTACTCCACTATTTTTAGATACTTTTGCCTTAGGCCTCATCAAAAGAACAGGACAGGAGAACAGTTTTTCTAGACAAAAACTAAAGTTTCGGCTTCTAAGCAGAGCTAGATATATTTCACTAAAAGTGGCACTGGCTTTATTTATCAAGGGCTTGCTTTCTCACTCAGCATTTGGACAAGCAGATCACACATTCTTCTCACTTCGAAAATCCCCAACACTGCAGCTTGGCAGCCTGATAAACCCCCAATCTATTCCTGCAGGCATCTACCTCTGAGAGCCATCTTGCTGTTAACAACAACTTCATCTTCCACAGGAAAGAAATTCAAAAATCTTCATAACTTGTTCCTTGCTCCCTATGACTATGGTTTCTTTCCATTAGCATTTCTGTGTCCCACCTGTAATTAAATCATCTTGGCTCCCAAAGCTTCATACTAGTGATGAAATTTCTAATGATGAAGCAGCCTTTATAATCTGAAAAGTGAGTGATTAGCATACCTTTATCCAAGCCAGCCGTCATAGGTGTCAATTTTTCTTCTAAATCAAGCAGTGATGGGGAAGATGACTCAGAAATGAGCTGGATAAAGAAGCACTGAATCTCCACATCTCACTGTGTGAATTTGATCTTTTTTATGAGCTACAGTAGGTTACAGCCAATGAGACTGCTAGTAGTGTCAGTATTCCATTGCCTGTGTCTGAAAATTATCATTAACTCCATCTATCTGCCTAATTAGATAATAACCTCCTTACAGAAATATCTTTTTTTACAAAGAATTTTACAAAAAATTCTTTTTCAATAATGTGTTTCACTTACAATGTCCTGAGAAGGTAGTGAACTTTTATCAATAAAAAAGCCTCTTGAGAAAGTTTGGAAGTTGACAGATTAAATTAAAGGAGTCACCCAAGAGCACTATCATGGTTTATCCTCAGCCCAGCTAATTTTGGCAGCTAAAACTGTGTAGTTCCCTCCAATAAAATTAGAGGGGAAAAAAAAGAACTTGTGTGTTGAAAACTAAAACTACAGTTTTATTTAAAAAAATAATAGAAAGTAATAAAATATATACAAATGTCTGAGATTATGCCCCACCCCTCAATGACTAGACATCACCACAAATACTGCAGAGCAGACATGGAGGAGTGTGTTTGTGGCTAGGAGGGAACTTGACTCAGGAACTGGATTCAGGAACACACAGATCCTAAATCAGGAGCAACAGACAGATGAGGTCTTTACTGGAAGTCAGCCATTGCAGAAGTGGGATGAAATCCTCATACTCTCTCCGTTTTATCCTGAATATCACAAAAATGAGATGGAATACTCTGTTAGGCAGTTCAGGGTCACCTGTCCTCTCCTCCCTTCCTTGCAAATGTGCCCTTTTTCACTTTTTTTATGATTTAAATCCTATGTTCATGGCTGTAAAGGACAGGGACTGAGGCATGGTGAAATCAGAATAATCCCAAACAGAGGACAAGCAGAAGGAGAAAAAAGTATTTATCTAGACTGAAAGAATAGACTGTAGAAGAAAACTGATGGTATTTCAGCAGATGTGAGGGGAGGTTAAGAAGGATGAACTAAAACTGATATGGCCTGTTGCGCTACTAGAAAGCACTCAGACCTCTCAGTGAAAAGGATATTGTATGGACAGAGTCAGATTTTCAAATAATTAGTAAATTGTGGGAACAGAGGTAGGATGAAGTTATTAGACCTGTAAGTCAGGTTCCATTCTGAATCTGTAACTATGGTAAGAAAGATTTACTGCTTGACTTTTGAACCAAACAGGATATGACACCACATATTTACTTGGCATACATATAACTGTGGGCCAACATTCTTCCTGTCTTAAATAGTATGTGGTTCTCTAAGCATATGTGTATGAAATGTTTTCGTATGAAAACTAGACTGAACCACCAAACCCCTAAGGCTTTAGGCAACTGCAACTTGGCATTTCTCTGTTCACATCAGAGTTCCTTTTTTTGAATTTGTTAAGTACTGTAGAAAATAATTTTGTGATTTTTATTTCAAAGTTCAACTTGTTAAAAGTCTGCATTGATCCCTCCAGAGAAAGAAAGGGCATGAAAGTACATGCATACACAGAAGATAGAAAATTCAATAAAAATCAGTCCTTAACACTTCTTGGAGACTTACAAACTCTTCTGACATACCTGAGATGACATTTATCTTTTTTTATTTCAGAAGTTGCCATCATAGCAAAATACTTCTGGCTTTTAGAAAACTCTTAGCTTCTCATTCACTTACTCAGGTCAATAATAACTAGCCACACCTTGAGCAGCACCATTCTTCTCCTGCAGCCTTAGAGATGATTAACTACTACAACTTGTTTCATCTCAGAGTTGACAAATTCACAAGTGGAGACCTCCTCTGCTGCAGTTCTGAAAAGGTCTGTCTCTTCTAGGTTGTGTAAGGAGAATGGAGATGGTAACTCCATTAAGTGTTCCTTCCTATGAATTTTTGTTTCCTGAAAACTCTTGAATCCTCACTAATTGAAACTTCTATGTAGAGTTACAAAGACTAAGTGGGGGGCAGGGGGGGAGGTACACAACAGTAAATCCCATCTGAAAACCACAAAAAAAGAGCCTTAATGGTTAGCTTTGCAAAAGGATAGGTGTCTTTAATTTGAATTAATTTGTATGACCTAAGTTTAATTTTGCATTCAAAATGTTTCCCAAAATTACACATTGAATATTTAGGTAGGAATGGTGAGGAGGGTTAAAAGTGAAAGAGTTTTAAAACTGTTGCAAGAGAAATCTGTTGTCCAAAAGGTAACCAGCAGCATGTGTTAGTATAGAAACTGATCCTGATAATACTGCAATTATCTTCATATAAAGATGTAAGCTGATATTTCATCTTCTACTTAAGAGAGTTTGCTCTACTCAAACATATACAGACTGGTATTGAGGTAAAATGATCCACAGTGATTTGAACTGGAAGCTCTCTGCCCGTGGCAAATAACTGTAGACTTCCATTTTTGCTTTGCATTAGCTGGACATCTCCTGCTTTCCTATTTTGCTACAGTGTCATCCCCTCCTCCCTCCCTCCGCCCTGCCTTCCTTCATGGACGTGCTTTTATTAAGGAGTTGGATATGTGTGTGTTTCTTTGAGCAAGATCCCAATACCCAGAGGATTGGGCTACTGCACAAACAAACCTTATCTCAGCTCCCCATTAGTCACCTCACAGTTCAGCTGGGAGGTACACAGAGCTTTTCCAAATATTAAAACATTGTCACAGACTTGCAGTTTACAGAAGCTCTGTTTTATTGCTTCCCCCCCCAGAAGTAAACTCTAACCTTAGTAGACATGGTTTACTAACTCTCCAATATTTTTTTAAATCAGGTGGCTGTAGCATTAACCAAAGAAGCTATTGCTTATTGACATCAGTCAGACCACAGCAGTTTTAATTAACCTTCCTCACACTGAATGTGTTAGGAGATCATGGAGAGGAAATTCAACTCATTCTTGCCCTGATATTGTGTGTCAGACCTTTATGACAGTAGCAGACAGAGTTTGCAGTGAAGAGTAAGCCTTCTACCATGCAGATAAACTCCCTGCCCAAGACTTAGAATGAACTGAATCTTTTCTTGCAGAAATATCTCTCACTATCAGTGGATGTAATTGTGGAGATAGATTTTCATTTTATTTCCCAGAGTTTGGAATGACTGGAATTAAAAAAGCAGATGGAAACTCTCCCTCCATAATTCACTAGTTGAAATTGGCAATGAATGTTATCTTATGCAACTTTACAGCTGCTAAACAGAACTCTGTCTCTTAATACATTCACTAAAGAATAGCTGCTTACAGAGAAGCATGGTAGTCTAGGATATGGTTGCTGGATTTAACTGTTGGATCTATCATAAAATTCCTTGTGCATCAAATTCCTTAGACTCTCTATGTCTTTGATGAGTAAAATGAGGGCAAATAAGAGCTCTTTGTTTCTGAGAAGGCTGGATGAGACAAAAAAAAAATGTTTTATGAAATATACACAATATTTGTGCACTACAAAGTTACCTTGAATTTTCCCCACTAAAACAAAATATTTGCTGTCCTTATATTGAAGTTAGCCACTATAGTACTTATTTCCTCATACTGTTACTCTCCATATAGAAGCAAACAAAAGTTTTATCTAGATCTCTCAACAAAACATGAGAGTGGTTTCTGGTTATATGCTTATTGCTAAGAGCTAAGTAGAAACAAGAAGCAGCTGAATATGGCTCAGTGTTGTTAAGAAAGTCTGATAATTCTCTGAAGCATGAGACTTTTATAGTGCACTTTGAGCAACCGTACAGATCACTTGCTTTATGGTCAGGACATTCTGTATGCCTGACATTCATTAGCATGTGCCACATGGTTGATAAATATCACATATGTGAAATTCTAGAATGGAGCATGATAGAGAAATGTCACTTGGAAATCAGTGCTCCTTTAAAGTATTGTCATCTAGGACTGTGGAATCTCCATGTCCTAAGAGATTTTAATAGCCAATAGTTAGTCAAACACCTCTCAGACCCTGAATTAAGGCTCAAAATTCAAAGAGGTTTTGTATTCCCCTCTGATGGAATCTTGCCTAATCACCAGGACTCAGCCATGAGATTCAGTGAAAAAAAGAAATCCAATGAAAGATATTGGATTCCCAAGAAATTACCTGCTTCCCTTTCAGTTAGTGCAACAATCCCCTAACTTAGTAGTCATAAATTATATGTTTCAAGTAAGATGTAAGCCCTAGCATTTAAATTCATAAAGTTAGCAGTTTCCTCAAATAAGTGGTTTTATTTTCCAAAAGATTGAATCAACTCCTTCCCCTACTGTGTCCCAGTTTCTATTTGTCATATGCAGCCATAGTTGGGCACTCTGTTCTTTCTCTTTTTCAGCCATGAACTGTTGCTTCTCTCTCAAACAGCTCCTGCCTCTCAGAGAGTCACAAAGTAATTACTCAGTTGAATTCATTTTAGAGGGGATGAAGTGATTCTTGTACACCGCTGTCAGAGCTCTTCAGGCTGAAACGAGCTTTGAGAACACGGTGATGTTATTCTACAAACCAAGGGGACAAAGGATGACAGTATTAGCCAAGAAAGGAGTAACAGACTCCAAAATTTGATATACTTGATGCCTGTCATGTGCTGAGACATGCTCTGCAGCTGCAAGTCCAGGCATACCAGCACTACAGCAAAAGGTGTTGACTTAGAGTTTACTGAACGTTACAAAACTTCAATTAGGCCTCAGAACAAGATGTTTTATTTATATACTGAACTTCACCATGGACCAGTCAATGTGCATCAGTAGTATTGGAGGTAAGGTTTTGTAACTCTGAAATGTGCTTCTGAATCTCTTTGGGGTTTAATGCTTATTGGCTTGGACAGGTAATCAATTGCTGCATCTCCAAAGGCCCATAGATATCGACTTTGGTCTCCAAAAGACTTTATAAAGAGTCATTTGGGGGATACTTTCACTTCAAATTGAATTGTGGACCATTAAATCCCTTTAGTAAAATACTGGAACAAACACAAGATGTCAATGTTCCTTCTGCATTTTTAAATAGAACACAAATGCTCCTGGCTGAGGATGAGGTTCCTAGAAGGATCCCAGTTTGTCCTTTTTCTCTGGCAGATTCTTTAAATCATTATAGATTTATTTTCCCCTACAGGAAAAAATGCATTAGTTTTACAATACTCACTCTGCTTCTCCCATAAGATAACAGAGGTACGTTCTTAGCATTAGACATGGAACAGCCATGCAAATTCTGGAGAGAAGAGAGGAGGAGAAATGATATGGCAATCAATTAGTTTGATGTTTATCTCTTGGTTTCTTGCTTATACATTTGATGCAGGGCCTGGGATGAAAGGAGTTGAGAAAGCCTTATTTTAAATAGTGGCTTTTTGTTACACATTACCTAATATTCATCTGTATAGAAAATTAGAATTTTTTTATTCCCCACTCTGCTGAAAAATGAGTGGTATTAATGGAATCTACAGGATTAATAAAAGTGGATGACTCATCACCCTTGGCAGTAGCCAATACATTGAAATCTTGTCCTTTTGCCAGATCACTTCCATGATCTGTCAGGGTTTGATACTCTCTTAGTAGCAAACTAGTAGCAAACAGTCTAAGTGGCAAATAGAACTAAAAGGTGCTTTTTCAAAATGGTAGTAGTGTTTACAAAGTGGTAATCCAGTCTGTAATAAAATTTTTGTGACTCATTAATAGTTCTTAAGATGTTATATACAAACAAGGTTAGGCATTATAACATGAGTTTTGTGACATTTATGTCCAAGATCATATATTCCACTAGCTAGTTTTACTTCAGTAAAAACAACATGCCTTGAGATCTTCAGGAGCTACAGTTTATACCTGTGAGTCAATACCTCCCACATGCCCTTAGCTTTCCCACCACCCAGCACAGCCTTTAAGCTTCCACACTGAGCCAAAGTCCTGCAACAAACCAGTGTTTATGAGTATTTATTTATTCAGGACACAGGCCTCTGTATCGTGACCAAGCTAGGTATGTGTCAATGTCAGAATGTCAGGCAACAGAGGGGTGTAGCCCTGGTTTACCAGCCAGTTCTTGATTCTTCCTAGCTGTCATGGCTCCTTTGAAACCAATAGTAGGTGTAAATGTTCTGTTTCATATCTGCTGGTCCTGTCCTTTCCAGGCACAAGACCTAGGAAACCACCTTTGTTTAAGACTAAAAGTTGGCCTCAGAATATGCCAAGGTACATCCTTCTCCAAAATTAGATACTCCTAAGGACTCTTTCACCATGCTGAAGTTATACTGGCTTCTGACAGACAGTCTGTCAGGAAGGTGGGACCCCATTTAGCAGAAGAGACAGGTTGTCTGCACCATTGGGAAACTAAAGAATGTAGATAAATAGATTGAAAGGCAGATAGACAGGTAGGTAGACAGACAAGCAGGCAGAAAAATAGAAAGACAGTCTGGCTTGCCTGTCTACCTATCAGTCTAGGAACTTAGAGCCTACATTAGAACATACTTCCACAGAAGTTAATCAAAATATATTTCCAACAACATTAATAAATAAAGAATACTTACTTCCTCAGGGTGTGTCCCTAGAAGTATAGGATCAGCAGGTATTCCTACCAGCAATCCCCATCTACAACTGGACTTCAGTCTTTGGAACCCTTCCTCAGCAGTAAGGTCTATTGTTGCAGACCATGAAGGATACACATGATGCTTCCTATTGCACATGAGAAAAATGAAAAGAAAACCTCCCAAAACAGAGTCTCTGACCCTCAGTTCTCTGTGAAAAATAGCTTTGTGCCTTCACCTACATCACCTAGCCTCCACTGAAGGTCTTCTAGACTGCTCCCACTGCCTTGGCAAATGTTTTTTATGGGAATTTGGAGATATAACATATGACAGACCTGTGATCTTCATTGGCTGCAAGAACTCCAGGAGAGAAAAAACCTTTTGTTGGGAATGCTGCAGAGCCTAGAGCTCCTTTTAATCCATAAATAAGAGTTGTAATGCCTCACTGAGGACAAATAAAATGCCCTGATTTTAGATATGAAACTACTCTAAAAAAAAAATATCCAAAGAGCTTTATGTACACTGAGTTATATATGTATTCCTCTCAATAAGTAGCACAGCAAGTGTTTAAACCTATCATCACTCTTATTACTGTGTTATTTGTCTCTCTGGTGTTTTTATCTAGTACTATTTGGGTTTCTTTTATCAGTGCCTCCCTAACTCCACTTCAGAAGTTTTTAATCTTGGGTGTTATGCTGTTTTTGATTAGCCATTCTGCACACTTATTTACCAGTATAGCAAAGATAATTTGTGATCCTATATAAGTTTTTTCTCCCTCATCTCTGCTTGTACTCTTCTCTTGTTCCTTCCAAGTTCAGATCACCTTCTCTTTTCTCCATCCGTCCCCTTAGATTTCCCCAGAATTCTGAAAGCTAAGACTAGATCTCCGCCACTTCAGGTTTGCAGACTCTCTCCTGGAGTTGGAGAAATCATGAAATTTAAAGCATGGGTAAGGGAAGAAGCATATGTAGTTCAATTCCCTTCCCTGTGTCCACAAGAAGCAAAATGGAAAATAGGAAAATCAGGCTGGATATGAGAAACCTCAGCAGACGGAGAGCTGTGTAAATGTACCTTTACCAGGTGATATCAAAGCCTTTTTACAACCCCATCTTTCTGTTTCCTTCTACATCCTCAGAGGTGCTAACTTCTATATGCCTGTTTATTCTTTAATATCTAATTAAGACATAAATTTGCTGCAGCTCTACATCAGCATTGCATTCCCTCATATTAAAAATGCCTGGAGCTTTCACAGAATCACTAGGTTGGAAAAGACCTCCAGGATTCTCAAGTCCAACCATTCCTATAACCACTAAACTATGTCCCTCAGCATCTCATCCACCCATCTTCTAAATACCTCCAAGGATGGTAACTCAAGCCTGTTCCAGTGCCCAATGACCCTTTCTGTGAAATATTTTTTATTGATGTCCAGCTTGAGAGTTCCCTGATGGAGCTTGAGGCCATTCCCTCTTGTCCTGTCCCCTGTCACTTGGGACAAGAGGCCAGCTCCCTCCTCTCTACAACCTCCTTTCAGGTAGTTGTAGAGAGCAATAATATCTCCCTTCAGCCTCCTCTTCTCCAGGCTAAACAACCCCAGCTCTCTCAGCTGCTCCTTATAAGACTTGCTCTCCAGCCCCTTCACCAGCTTTGTTGCTCTTCTCTGAACTCACTCCAGAGCCTCGACATCCTTCTTGTGGTGAGGGGCCCAGAACTGAACACAGTGTTTGAGGTGCGGTCTCACCAGTGCTGATTACAGAGGAGGAATAACCTCCCTGGACCTGCTGGTCACACCATTTCTGATACAGGCCAAGATTCCATTGGCCTTCTTGGCCATCTGGGCACACTGCTGGCTCATGTTCAGTCACTGTCAACCAACATCCCCAAGTCCCTCTCCTCCTGGCTTTAGTCTGCTTTAGTCTGTAGCACTGCATAGGGTTGTTGTGCCCCAAGCGCAGGACCCAGCATTTGGCCTTATTAAGCCTCATGCCATTGGTCTCTGCCCATCAGTCCAGCCTGTTTAGATCCCTTTGCAGAGCCTCTCTACCCTCCAGCAGATCAACATTTACACCTAGCTTAGTGTCATCCACAAACTTTCTTAGGGTGCGCTCAATCCCCTCATCCAGGTCACTGATAAAGACATTGAACAGGACTGGACCCAGCATTGAGCCCTGGGGAACCCTACTTGTAACTGTCCTCCAGATGGAATTAACTGCATTTACCACCACTCTCTGTGTCCAGCCGTCCAACCAGTTTCCCACCCAGGACAGTGCACCTGTCCAGTCCAGAGGCTGACATTTTCCTAAGCTTTCTGTCTTTATATTTTTTTCTGGCATAATAAGAGCAAAAAAACAAGCTTTTTCATGCTGATTGACAAATGGAGAGGAAACAAACTCTGAATATTGAAAAGGATGAAAGAGCAGAACATGCTTCTCAGCCCAAACCAATCTCTCCTCAGGGATGTGCACCAGGGACATAGGGAAGTTTCTTTTAATTAAAGGAGCAAAGAAAATACTATCACAGCTGTATGCATGACTTTCACTCTATTTCTACATCCCCAAAAGGTTAAACATAGATTAATGGCAAACCTCAGATGATTTCCTAGCCAGATTTCATACCATCCCTCATGGTACATTACTTACAGAGATCATCAGTGACATACACAATGGTATGCTAGGAAGTTCTAAATGGCAACAACCACTTTCCTCCATTCTCTCTTCCCCCCCTCCATTCTACTTCCAAAAGAAGCTCTTCCTGACAGGTCTGAGAAATAAAAATGAAGAAAGCAGTCCCAGTGTCTGCTGCTAGTCTTGTTCACTCTCTTTTTCTGATGATGGACAGGTTTCTCCTCCAAGTTATAAAAAAACCCCAAATCTAGAAGAAAGATCCTGAGTATTTTCCAGCCATCCCATAGAACACCATTATTTGGCCACTGGACTTGCTTTCTACCAACCTTTCCAACAAATGGATCTTGAAATTTCACTGCCAAAATGTTAAACTCAAAATCAGGAGCAAAATGTATGAACAAAGCAGCATGCAAAGTTCAGCCATTACTTTTAGCAGAAGTAATTGTAGTTTCTTCTAGATACAAAAAATACCCCCCTATGGCATTTCAGCACAGAAACATCCACCATAAAGGCAGAATGCATTTTGTGAGGCAATGTTGCCTGCCTCACTACTAACATGAAAGGGCTTTCACACAGTCCACATCTCTCAGACAACATTGCATATATTGATAAAATTATTTAGACTGTGACCATCATCACTCAGGTACTTCGACTTGCTAATGCTCCAGAAAAACTTGCTGTTTAATTGCTTAATGTGGTGCTATGGCGGTAAGGCACTTAGAGACATGACTATATCTATCATTTTCTGAGATGGAATTCTTATTTTATCCACTTATTTTATCAGTACCTGCTTGAAAATAAAATGTGCAGTTGTTGTTTCAGCTCTAAGAAGGAGAATTGACATACCTAGAAGTCAATAGCTTTGGTTTGCTTCTATTTTCAATTTGATTAGAGTTATATTTATTTAGCTCTTAGATTAATTTTGAATTCCATCTGATAAGTCATAGTGTCTTTTGTACACCCATCTCAGGATGATTTGAAAGACTAATAGATATTGATAGCATAGGAAACGTACAAAGAAAATGTTCCTTTTAAGGAAGAGGCTCTTCTCTCCTCTCCTTCTTTACACAGTAGACCAAAAATCTCGCATAAATGATTTCTTCTTGAAACTTTTATCTTATTTTGAGCATTAAGATATCTTTTATAAAGACATTGAGACTTGATATGGAAGCTGTCAGTGACAGAGTCTGTCATAACTTGAGAAAAACTCTTCTCTTTGAATTTACCTTAGTCTATCTCTCAGCTCCTGAATCTTGTGGATCCATCTTTCTGACAGAATTACCACCTACAATAAGCTATCTCTTCCCACTATCACCTCTTAATTTCCTCTTTGACATACTGAATAGACTAAATTTTCTTCATTTCTCCCTGCAAAAAAAAATTTTCCTATTATTGTTTCCTGAATCTTTTTGAGACCTTCACCTTGAACAATGACTGTTAGAACTCAAAACAGAAATGTATCATTAATGCCAGAGTTTCATGACTCATAACAGAAGATATAATTCTCACTTAAGCAATTCAAATAACTGGAAAGAAACATGCAAGTCCCTTTTCATGCCATGACAACTGCAAAAATAGTATTCCCTTGTTCATATATGCTATTTTACCACTAATTCTTCAGAATTTGTATTGAGCTATATCAGATTTCACACACATGTTCAGTTGTTTCACCGCTCTGGCACTGTTTAGTAAAAGATTACAAGGATGAAGCCCCAGTTTTCCAAAAGTGTCACAGTTTCTGCACTCCTGGAAATATAAACTTGTAACGTGACTACACAAAAACATTTGAGTTGAAGTACCTGCTCTAAGGGATCCAGAGCAGTCACTATACTCTTTATATAATTTATAATTATTATTCATTCACTAATTCTGTGTCATCAGAATTTTCACAACTGTGGTATTTACAGGTTTAATCCTCCTGGATTTGCCCCCTCCTGGGGGCAAAGAATAAACAGCAGCAGCATCTGCCCAGAAATGCCAACATGGGACCATGACTTGAATTCTTACAGTTACTCTTACTCAGTCACTATCCTTCTTTTGTGAAATCTCTTGATTTTCTTTAGTGGTAATTTTCTCATCAAAACATTTTGCCAGTCTATCACCTTACCACAGAGATGCCTTCACCAAACATGCTGGAAATTCAAAAAGATATATTTGCTTGACAGGATTTATCTTCTATAGAAGAATATTTATGGCATTGATTATATTGCCACCCCTTTCTGCTTTCCTATTTGTGTCCAATCACTGCCTTTCCATGATTTTGCCCTGAGCAGTCACTTTATGGTTTCCTAGGGAAAACACTGAACTCTTAAAGTAATTACAATTATAATGCATATGTATTAATATACTGGATACTTCCTATTTTTCCAAGATTTGTTAAAAATATATATAATAAAATCTATGTCTAATAGTCTTCTTTGCTCATTATTTTCCTTTTCTAAAAATAAAGTTCTCTTTGCTGTTTTTCAACACCCTTCATTATTAACATTAGAATAAGAAGGATTTCATTATTACTCTGAAATATTACTAAATCCAACATATTGCTATAATATTCTGCCCCTTTTGCAGTAGTATATATCAAACACTATATTTTCACAGCCTAAAGAAATACTTTTCAGACTGCATTACAGGATGCTTTGGTTTGGGAGGGACCATGAAGATCATCTAGTTCTAATCCCCTTGCCATATGTAGGGACACCTCCCACTAGATCAGGCTGTTCAAAGCCCTATCCAACCTTGCCTTGAACACTTCCAGGGATGGGGCATTCACAGCTTCCCTGAGCAACCTGTTCCAGTGTCTCACGAACTTTATCATGAAGAATTTCTTCCTAATGGTACCAGAAGACCACTATAAGGTCTCCTCAGAGACATCTCTTCTCCTGGCTGAACAACTCCAACTCTCTCAGCCTGTCCTCATAGCGAAGGTGCTCCATTCTTCTGATCATCTACGTGACCCTTCTCCGGACCCATTCCAACANTTACTCTGAAATATTACTAAATCCAACATATTGCTATAATATTCTGCCCCTTTTGCAGTAGTATATATCAAACACTATATTTTCACAGCCTAAAGAAATACTTTTCAGACTGCATTACAGGATGCTTTGGTTTGGGAGGGACCATGAAGATCATCTAGTTCTAATCCCCTTGCCATATGCAGGGACACCTCGCACTAGATCAGGCTGTTCAAAGCCCTATCCAACCTTGCCTTGAACACTTCCAGAGATGGGGCATCCACAGCTTCCCTGAGCAACCTGTTCCAGTGTCTCACGAACTTTATCATGAAGAATTTCTTCCTAATGGTACCAGAAGACCACTATAAGGTCTCCTCAGAGACATCTCTTCTCCTGGCTGAACAACTCCAACTCTCTCAGCCTGTCCTCATAGCGAAGGTGCTCCATTCTTCTGATCATCTACGTGACCCTTCTCCGAACCCATTCCAACAGTTCCCTATCATTCTAATGTTCAGGATTCCAGAACTGGATGCAATACTCCAGATTGGTTCTCATGAGAGCAGAGTAGAGGGGCAGAATCACCTCACTCAATCTGTTGGCCACCCTTGTTTTAATACGGCACAAGACAGAGCCCCATCCAACCTGACTGTAAATGTTTCCAGGGCTGGGCATCCTCCCCCAGTGTTTCACCACCCTCATTGTAAAAAATTTCTTCCTTATACCCTGTCTAAATCTACCTTCCCTTAGTTTTAAACCATTTTTTCTTGTCCTGTCACAACAGGCCTTGTCAAAAGTCTGTCCTTATATTTCCTACAGACCCCCTCTAAGTACTGGAAGGCCACTATGATGTCTCCCCATAGCCTTCTCTTCTCCAGTCTGAACAGCCCTAGCTCTCTCAGTCTGTCCTATCTATTTTAGCAAAAATAATCAAGGTGATTACAGCCCAAATGTTACTAAAAGTTTAGAGCAAAAGACCAGAACTCCACACAGAGCAGAAAGAAATGGTACATGATCATACTTTTGAATTCTGAAGCCTTATTCTACTTCTTCTTATGTACATGCATCCAATTTTCCTGATGGTGTAATTGTCTTTCCTCAGATGAGTAGAGGTAGAAGATGTATATTTTCATTCCATCAGAATTTTATTTAATACTGGCAAAATGTTGGTTTTATTTGTAAATCATAATTTATGGGAAATCAGAAGCTGTTTATAGAATTCATCACTTGGACTAGTCAAAAATATTTGTATTGCAAAGAATGTATTTTCATGAAAAAGTGCCCCAAACTTAAAAAATTGTTTATTATTGCATAAAATAAAATACCAATTTATTTTACTCAGTCTCCTTTAACAGAGAGTACAAAAAAACCATACTCTATCTCATAGAAATACTTCTGGAAAATAGAAAGAGAATAGAACTAGACTTCTTTTCTGAAAAGTTTCCATGGACTATATTTCTTTTTAATTGACTCTAGTTTTGTCATTCAGGGCAGGAGCAGAAACAATCACCACATGATACAATAGGACACAGTCTGAATGGCAAACCACTGGGATGAAACACTCAAATTAATATTAGCTACATGAGTGAAATGGGTTGGAACAAACTATTCAAACAGTTTCAAATAATAAACTAATTAATGCAAATTGTGATGTGTTCATGGAGAAATAACAAATGCAAAAAGGGCAAATTTCATTGTGAAATGCATTGTTCTCAGGGAATAACTCATCTAACTGCAGAAGACAGAGAAATAGAGTTGAATGCTAATGGGTAGGAATGAGGAGAACAGCATAGAAAAAGAGTTAATTTGTAGATAGCGGTAAGTCTACCAATTGCTTGGAAGAAGAGGAACTAGATAGGTACTGCTGAGTCTCTTGAAAACTTGGACATGCCTTAAGTTGAAGCCTATGTGTTGGATTTTTCAAGGCTAGTATATCAGACTGCAGGTTTTCAGAGAAAGTATCCTAAAATATAAGTGCAGAATGTGACAGAAAGCAGGTCTGCTCTCAGCCACATTAACTAACCTTAAAATAAACTTTAACACTTAGTAATAAATGATACTTATAGAAGTATTTGTTTCATTCTTCTAAATGATGAACCTCAATAAAACAAACTATTGTATCATAGTAACTGACCAAAAAAAAAAGTCCTGCAGATCTTCAGTAGTATTTATTTGTTTATGTGACAGTACTCTCACACTTACTTTCTGGACACTGTGGCCCATAGAACCAGCTCCTGTTTCATTAATGCAGAGATGTCAGGAGGCTTTTGAGTCATCTATGCATTAGGCATCTTCTCAGTGTTTGCTGTTTCATTGTGGCAGAGCAGTAACACTTGTACAAATGTGTACACAGGAAGACCTGAATGCACAGCTCGTTAATATCTGAATTGTATTGATTTTGGAGAATAATAGGTGACAAGGAACTGTGATGTCAGTTGTCACCAATTTCCAAGATAAATGGGGAGTTGACAGATAAAAACCCACCAAGCCAAAAAATAACAATGCTTCAATACTGTCCAAGCAGTAAGCAAAGGATTAGCTCTGCTAAACTATCAGAAGTACTTTTAGATAACATTAATTTCAAACAGATGAATTTGGATACTTCGCTGTTTTATGGCCAGGAAGACCAAATCTTTCTCTTTTTAAATTTCATGTCTACTAGTTATATTCTCAATTGTCATTGTAGGATGCCCCACTGTGTACTACAAGGTTAATTTTCTGTACTAAAAATATCTGATTTTGTTCTTCATTCTCAATCAAAGTTGTTTTAACAAGGTAATTATGATATGCATGCTCTTCAGCTATCAAATACATGGTAAATGGGGGAAAAAATATTAAATGTGAACATAATGCCAGGAGAACCAGTTAGCATAATATTTCTTAAAAAAGAACAGAAACAGCTGTTCAACACCTGTACACTCTACTTTGTACCAAACCACTCTAATTAGCAATTTTTGAGATATGACTAGAGCACTAAAGAAAACTTTCCAAATTCCATTAATTATTGATGTGATCTTAAATTATTCGCTTTGAATATTTTTCCTTGCTATGTCCCTTTTATCTTCCATTAACTTTTTGTTACATCCTAGAACAGATCCAATTAAACCTCAAATGGAAGTTTGTTACATTAAAGAAAAGGTAAACTGAGAATTAATCATAATTTTTCTTCCTTAGATGCTTGTCCTAAAAAGTAGGGTTTTTTCCTTCTAAGTGTTCAGCATTCTCTAGCTCAGCCTTTACCATTACTGGAAGAATGATAATCATGCAATCGTTAACCACAAAATTTCCAGCTCTCATTAAAGTGGTATTATGGAATGCAACAAAATGCTAATATTAGTGTAATAAGTCATTCCTATTCTTCTTGAAGTCTGCTACATCAGATCAGTTATCATAGCCACTTACATGCCACAGGTAGTGTCATATATGGAGTTTAATAGCATGTGATCAATAGATGAACATTTTCCAAGCTTATAGGTAAACAGACTTTTCAGGACTAAGTTTGTGCAGAGAGAGAAGGATGGCAATAGGAGGGAAGAAGGTAGAGAGAGAGAAGGATGGAATCATAATGTAAGAAAAAAGGAAAGAGATGTGGTGAGCAAAGCTGAACATGGTCTAAGAAGCAGACTGGGAAGGAATGACAGACAGACAAAGATAGATGGGAAAGGGAACATTTTTCTCAAAGTAGAAAAGGTAGCTGCTTTCAGATCATGGGTAGCCTGGGGTGCTGTGACATCTAGGGTGTTGTGATGTGCAGTGCTGAGATCTGAAACAGTTCCAGGGCTGGTGCACCCTGCACTGGTATCAGTCTAAGATTGATCATGTGACCACAAGGTTAATGCAGTTTTACACAGGTACTGGGGCTGGAACCTTGGGTGCCTGGGCCAAGTATTATTAGTTACTAATTCACATACTCATACGCATGCCCTCAATACCTTTCCAATGAAAAACATGGATAGCACAGTGAGCAAATTACTTTCATGCCTTCTTCTGTCTTTCAGTTACATTCCTTTCCACACAAAAATCTAACTTGCTGGAGCCCTTAGAAGGACACAAAATTTTTGCAGAGATAAGGACAGAGAACTCATATGTGCCTGTTTAAAAATAAAGCTCACATCTACCTATAGTACAGAGACATAGTAAAAGCCTCCCACAAATGTCTGCTGGACTAAGCAGAATAGTCAAACAATGTGGGAACATTTTACAGAGAAGGCCTTGAAACAGAGAACTGAAAGATAAACCAAGGC
Organism: Piaya cayana; assembly: GCA_013389865.1. Classification (NCBI taxonomy): domain Eukaryota; kingdom Metazoa; phylum Chordata; class Aves; order Cuculiformes; family Coccyzidae; genus Piaya; species Piaya cayana. The sequence goes on from WAAB01000606.1 coordinate 20,800, forward strand.
CAGTTCAGTAAGGAGAAAAGACAGCCTTCTGATAAGCAGCTGGAAGGAATACAACAGCTAGTTAAGTGGGAACAAGTACCAACTGAAAGGAAACAATTAAAGAGAACTATAAACATAGTTAATTTTAGTGTAACTTGGTTTCTTAGCATGTGTGGTAGTTTAGCCAATAATATGTTAGTAATAGCTTTATGGGCAATTACCTTTAGCCAATAATACACTGCATACACCCTCATGGGCACCCAGTTATGTAACTAAAAAGGGTATATAAAGAAACAGCTAAGCTCAATAAAAGGTCTTTGATCCATCAGGTTGAAGTCTGTGTGATCAATCCCCTCAAAACAACACTAGTGCATGCAGTGACTAAATATTGCCCTATATTTTATTTTTCTAGATTTGATTTCCTTCTTTATAGCTTCCTTTGGGACCTATTAGAAACTACAAGGACATATTAATATGTTAAAGACTGCTGATAAAATCCAATGAAAAAGAGTGACAATGTTTAAAACAAGTGGCTGTAGAAAATTGATGAGCTGTGCCCTATACTGGAGTGCTATCACTTCACACAATAACCACATACTTCTTAAAGTTAAACAGAGGTGAAGTTGGTCTCCAGATAGGAAACCTCCAGCAAAAAAAATACATATAGGAGCAATCATTTTGAAGTCTGTTCTCCTGATTTAGTGATGTTTGGTTGGTGTTACATGCAGTCTGTCATCTTGCTGATAAGGGGGGATTTCTCTTGCATTTGGCATCATTAGAGCACTTTAGAGAGACTGTTGCTGACATCCCGAATATATACCTTATGTGGCTATTACCCACAGTCTACTAAAGCATTTCTGATGTTTAATGTTTCACTTTGTCTTATTCTTTACCTTCCTATTGTTTTGAAAATAACTTCTGTGATCTTGGTAGAAGATGCTGCATCCTGGACATTATTAAGAATTTGCTCATTTGCTTGAGTAGTCTAGGGACCACAGTCAAAACAGATAGAGATCCCATTCCTTAAGTTTATTAATCAATGGACATTAAATCATCTCTCACAGCTGCACTGTGTTGCTAATTGTTTCTTTAAATGCCCTGGCAGGGCGGAGTTGAGAAAGTCACAAAAGTAGTAAATAACTCTGTTGTGTTATGTTAATGAAGTAACTTGCAGATGGGGCAGGAGTTTTCAAGCTAGCAACAAAGAGATGTGGGATGGGAAGTTGCCAAAAAAGGCTATTTGCAAGGGCAGAAGTGACCAATCAATGTTTACCTGATGTTTTGGCCTGCTTGTTCTATATATAAGCAGGGAGTTCTATAAGCAGGGAGTTGACCCTTAATAAAGGACTTCATCTGAAATCATATTGATTTGTTCGTGAAGTTTGTTGGCCCCTGCCGCATTAGCACTGCAGTAGCAGGTCCACACTGTACAATTGGAAACCCAACAGAACTAAGTGAAAATGCAAAATGTAATCTTTCAGTCATGAGGATGGGAAAAGGAGACTGTTATTAGGTGAATAAAATACATTTACAGTGGTTTTACTGTCCTTTGCAGCCTTATAACTTTAACTATTTCTCTGTACTCAAATCATATCATCCATGATTACTTGGAATTTTAAAACAACATAACAAGGAGATTAGGACCTGAGCTAGTCTTTCTTTACCTTCAAGGTCTTGTTTTTGTACAGCAATGGCCCTGTGCTGGGAATAAGACGCTTTCTACCACCTGGAACCCACTTGAAGTCACCACAAAGTAGGCAAAATTTTATGAAAAAGATAACATTTCTAAATAGTCTGTCAGCAGAAGAAAAATATCATGGCAAAAGCAGATACTGTAGCATGGAACCCATTCTTTATTGTTAGATACACTGTTTGGCTTATATTTGAAGTTTTGAAAGAATGAAGTTGTTAATTGTATTAGTTCATGTAGTCTTATTGCAATATTGACAGTTGCCTGCAAATCGTAATGGGAAATTAAGTTGAACAAAATGCAGGGAGATATAGCAGAACCCACATTTTTTGTGCTAGTTTATTGTCCCACCCCAGACCTGCAAGCCACGTGCTTGCATCCAGGTTTGACTGTAGAGGTGTGGGTTCATTTATCTCTCGATCTGGAGGCGAATAAGGTCATTCACAGGGTGAAAATTGAAAGCAATATTTATTCTGGCTCCAGCTATCTTAAACATACCAAAATACTGGGATGCACAGCCAAGACATGGGGGTACAACTACCCAAAGATACAGAAACAAATCCACGAACACAACCCAGGTCACTCGGATCCGATCTGTCACTCACACTGTAAGATAATGGGAGGGAGACAGAGAGAAAAAGAAAAAGGGAAGGAAAGAAATCACATCAATGGCAGCAGCAGTTCTCAGGAACGTGTGGTTGCAGCAGCAGCTTCTTCTAGGCCACGTGATCCAGACTGGTCCAATCAAAGTGGTCAAGACTGTGAAAGCATGGGAGTGAGAGCCACTGCCATGTGGCTCTTTGTGACTTCTTCTATAAGGCCTGTCTGACCCCCATTCACATGTGTTGGCGTGCTCTTAACACGTGTCTTTCGGGAGGGTCCAGCCCAGCTTATCTGGCAGGTAGAGAAAGTCGGGTTGGGGGGCAGCACCCACCGCTGCATCACCTCCCCCCATCACAGCCAGCTCTGGGTCCCTAGCTCAGCCAAGCAAGGGAGAGCAGTGCCCACTCATGCACTGCCCTTCTGCTGAACCTGGCACCACAGACAAGCTGATGCCACAAAAGATGCAAATGGGCAGTCTTCAGAAAAAATGTTTAAGACAAAGAAAGAAGCATAGTCTGGCTTTACATTTATCTACCTACGATTATGGATGAAGAAGTATATAACTCTAGAGAATATAACCCCAAGAAAACAATGCTATTATAGCTCAGAGTAATTTCATTGACTTTCTCAATAATATTGATATCAACAGATGAATCAAAATCATCGCAAGAAATCTCACACATGAGCTCTGGTTCTTCAGTATCTTAACATAGCTTGCCATCGTTAATCTTGTCACAGAACACTACCCTGAGTGTAACAGAGGCATCCCAGTAGAGGACTATTTCAAATGTTGTCAAACATCACCACATACTGTATTTGACATAAAAAAACCCCCAAACTTTAACATGAATCATTTATTTTCATTATATTGGATATTCAATGCAGATCTTCCTGGCAAATTATTAGGACTGACATTAGGGCAAGTGGACAAGAATTTCAGACACTCTGCATGTAACATTTTTAACTCATTGTAAAATTAATGAAAATTAGTTATATATATACATATAGTCAGTTTTGCCTGAATTCATTTAACCTTATTTTTGCTGAAAATCCAGGATTTATTGTTCGTATAGTCTACTAAAGGTATAGTACCAAATAATACTAGCATCTCCAAATCTTGTTTCAACAAAGGTGCAAAGGTATAACTTATGTGAAATAAATCCTAAATGGATGCTCTTTGTGTCATGTAAACACTATTCCCTAGTTGTCCTAGATGGAAACATAAGCAGATAGGCTAACATATCAATGGATGAGGGAGGCAGAATAACAGCCTCATAGCTGACAGCTACTCCTGAAAGTCTTGAGAAGGGCATCTTAAAAAGTAATCATTCATACCATTCAATTTCACATGACTGGAGGATTTACCTTTTTCCACATGGGTGTTGAACAAACATAATCTTCCAGAATTAAATATATTGAACTATTTATCAAAATAATATTATACCTGTGTTCACCCGTTATAAGCTGCAATGGGGGATGTACCACTCACTTTTATTTGCGTTAGGAGAGAATGTGAGCAGGAAGGAAGCGAACATTAATACCTGTGAGTATCAATCGAATGATCCAAACATGATGTATCTGCAAAATCTTTAGTTAATTAGTAAGTTAATTAATTTAGTTAATTTAGTTAAGTTGCTGCAGCTATAGATCCCACACANCTTGCATCCAGGTTTGACTGTAGAGGTGTGGGTTCATTTATCTCTCGATCTGGAGGCGAATAAGGTCATTCACAGGGTGAAAATTGAAAGCAATATTTATTCTGGCTCCGGCTATCTTAAACATACCAAAATACTGGGATGCACAGCCAAGACATGGGGGTACAACTACCCAAAGATACAGAAACAAATCCACGAACACAACCCAGGTCACTCGGATCCGATCTGTCACTCACACTGTAAGATAATGGGAGGGAGACAGAGAGAAAAAGAAAAAGGGAAGGAAAGAAATCACATCAATGGCAGCAGCAGTTCTCAGGAACGTGTGGTTGCAGCAGCAGCTTCTTCTAGGCCACGTGATCCAGACTGGTCCAATCAAAGTGGTCAAGACTGTGAAAGCATGGGAGTGAGAGCCACTGCCATGTGGCTCTTTGTGACTTCTTCTATAAGGCCTGTCTGACCCCCATTCACATGTGTTGGCGTGCTCTTAACACGTGTCTTTCGGGAGGGTCCAGCCCAGCTTATCTGGCAGGTAGAGAAAGTCGGGTTGGGGGGCAGCACCCACCGCTGCATCACCTCCCCCCATCACAGCCAGCTCTGGGTCCCTAGCTCAGCCAAGCAAGGGAGAGCAGTGCCCACTCATGCACTGCCCTTCTGCTGAACCTGGCACCACAGACAAGCTGATGCCACAAAAGATGCAAATGGGCAGTCTTCAGAAAAAATGTTTAAGACAAAGAAAGAAGCATAGTCTGGCTTTACATTTATCTACCTACGATTATGGATGAAGAAGTATATAACTCTAGAGAATATAACCCCAAGAAAACAATGCTATTATAGCTCAGAGTAATTTCATTGACTTTCTCAATAATATTGATATCAACAGATGAATCAAAATCATCGCAAGAAATCTCACACATGAGCTCTGGTTCTTCAGTATCTTAACATAGCTTGCCATCATTAATATTGTCACAGAACACTACCCTGAGTGTAACAGAGGCATCCCAGTAGAGGACTATTTCAAATGTTGTCAAACATCACCACATACTGTATTTGACATAAAAAAACCCCCAAACTTTAACATGAATCATTTATTTTCATTATATTGGATATTCAATGCAGATCTTCCTGGCAAATTATTAGGACTGACATTAGGGCAAGTGGACAAGAATTTCAGACACTCTGCATGTAACATTTTTAACTAATTGTAAAATTAATGAAAATTAATTATATATATACATATAGTCAGTTTTGCCTGAATTCATTTAACCTTATTTTTGCTGAAAATCCAGGATTTATTGTTCTTATAGTCTACTAAAGGTATAGTACCAAATAATACTAGCATCTCCAAATCTTGTTTCAACAAAGGTGCAAAGGTATAACTTATGTGAAATAAATCCTAAATGGATGCTCTTTGTGTCATGTAAACACTATTCCCTAGTTGTCCTAGACAGAAACATAAGCAGATAGGCTAACATATCAATGGATGAGGGAGGCAGAATAACAGCCTCATAGCTGACAGCTACTCCTGAAAGTCTTGAGAAGGGCATCTTAAAAAGTAATCATTCATACCATTCAATTTCACATGACTGGAGGATTTACCTTTTTCCACATGGGTGTTGAACAAACATAATCTTCCAGAATTAAATATATTGAACTATTTATCAAAATAATATTATACCTGTGTTCACCCGTTATAAGCTGCAATGGGGGATGTACCACTCACTTTTATTTGCGTTAGGAGAGAATGTGAGCAGGAAGGAAGCGAACATTAATACCTGTGAGTATCAATCGAATGATCCAAACATGATGTATCTGCAAAATCTTTAGTTAATTAGTAAGTTAATTAATTTAGTTAATTTAGTTAAGTTGCTGCAGCTATAGATCCCACACAGTATGGGTATATTGGTAGTCATATAGGAGTTTCATAATTAGCTCAGGACAGCATATCTCTCCCTTTTCTCCCTTCCCTCCAATTCTCCTCTCCTGTGAACTTCCAGGAGAATTAAGTGTGTCCAAAATGAGTAAGACAAATAATGAAAGGAGAGATAGAGAAGATAACATACAATGCAATAAAATATCTATCCTTGCATTGCTCCCAAGAACAGATAATTTAGGAAAGTCCAGCCAGGGACTTTTTCTCTCATTCAGGCCGGAGTGGTAACAATCAAATGCAACAGCCTTTTCAGTTGTTCTAGAAAGCAGATTTTAAAACCTGATGTGGTTTCGATTGTGTTCCCAGCAGAACATTACCTGGTCACCTCTCTGATTACATCTCCTGGGGCCACCAACAGAGAAGCTATGGGAATATCCTTTGCCTCACTAGGGCAAGGTCAACAATAGCAAATAAGTAGTATGTTACAAGCAATACTATAGTTTCCTTCTCCATAGTTTGGTTTTCATATTTTAATACCAGTTTCATGACTAGATTTCCAATTATATAATAGGTGACATTCTCTTCTCCCACTTCCCATGAGGAAGAGACTTTCAAGCTTGACAGACAGGAGTGCTGTTTTACCAGAAACATTTTTTTCAGATGCTTACTTTCATCTCAGTTAAAAATTACCCTTCATATATTTTGCAAACATCAAGGATCACCTGTTTTGTGAGTTTTGTCTACTCACATTCATTCTTGTCTGTGTACTCCAGAGCATGTTATAGTCATCATTGCTATTACTTGTAATTACAGGAGAGAAAAATCCTTGTTTCTGATTGATATGGAATATCAATTCAGCAGCTATAAAGCTCATTAGGTTTTCTACCCCTCACTATAGGGAAAAGGAAGTTTTCAACCTCTTGTAAGGATGCTTTGCCAGTCACATTAATTACCAGTAAATATATTGTTTCATAACATTGTCGACTATAAATGTAGTCAATTATCTCTACATATGCTACTATTGTCTCCATGCTGTACCTAGTGTACTGAAGCATTTCTTCCTTCCTTGCAGTAAAATTCATCCCAGTCATTTTGTGGGTCAGAAAGTGACAAAGGTTTTCAGACACACACTCAGAGAAGACTTTTAATAGACCAAATGTAATGGTCTGTGTTTGAACTGGACTAAGATTATTAGGTTACTACATCTACTCTTGCAAAAAAAATCCCATTGTGATTTTCTAATGATCAAAATTACTAAATTTGGTTTTATATTTCATCTTTGACTCAACCTCCAAAGTTACTCAGTGTCCCTTTGTCCCAGTTTGCATAATAGATGTGATATTGGGTACCAAAAGTGGGAAGTTAAGGAAAAATGTTCAGACACACTGATGACATGAAAAATGGTGAGAATTTTAAATTCACAAACCCCAACTTTTAATCCAGAGAAAGTCAGGAACTTAAAACATCTAAACCCATAGATTTTTAAAAAATAGTAATTAAAACATGTATCCATTTCAATTTCTACTCTCCCAGTGGGCACATAGATGCTGATACAGCTATTGATGAAGATGGTGAAACTCTGCTGTTGTTTCCATGGACATCAGTTGGATTCATCATGAAGGAAAAAGGTAAAAAAGCTGTGTCTCATTTAAACTAAAGTCATTATGTTCTAAACAGACCAAAGGATTCTAAAAGGTTCTACTGTAACTTGTACATAATTTTATTTCCTCCACAATGACCAGAATGGTGAAAAGGAATTTATGTGTCAGTATGAATTAAGCTTAACATCTTCAGAGATTAGCAGTTTATTACTGGTTGATCAGGACTATAAAAGCCTAGATATTTTATTTTAAAAAAACCCTGTTTCCTGCGTGCTTCTGATTGCAGTGCTAAGCCTACAGCTTTAGTAATAGGTGACAATAATCACCAGCTTAATTTCAGTATTGACTAAAACATGTGTTCCTGCCAGTATTCCCAGAGGATTCTGAAGGACAAGGTGGTGTGAAACTCAAGTTATGTACATAATAAAATGTAGAAAGTGAAAAAAACAGGATCTTAGTGTAAAGTACAACTCTTACTCCTTTTTTTCCCCTGTAAACTTATTTTTCCTGGCAATATAGTTTACACGGTCTGATAGACACTATAGTGCTCTAATTCAGTAAAAACGCTAATTACACCTCTTCATCTGAATGTATAATTATGAAAACTCAGGTAACATCTGTTCGTATTAACAGAACTGCTGAGTTTTTCATTTAACAGAACCTTTGAACTATGCTTTATTTATTTTATATTTAATGGTCTTTCAATTTAACTGATGGGAAATTGAAGCAAGGATCATGAAATATATGGCTTTAGAAAAATTCTAGATATTTACTTGGTCATGTCATGGTCCTATGACAAAAAGCTGAGTGGTGAAATGACTTTTACAAGATGATAAAAGTATCAACAGCACAGTTAGAAGTCAAAGCTCCATGTTGTGACTGCCTTTCCTCTAACCACTTGTAGATCTTGCTGTTCAGAAGACAGGACTTCTGTATTCTATACGCTTTGGATCTTTTGCATATGTCCCTGGGAAAAGTGTGATGATTCCATTTTCAACTGGCATGCTCTTGAGTTAATGTAAAACTTGCCAGAGTTACTTAAATACACAAGTCATAATTGGCAGTGGGGAGGTAGGTACAACTTTATTTTTAACTCCCTTGCTTAAGAGAATGCACAGCTACACAATTATACAGCATGATGTATTTAATAAACCAGTAGGCACTGTTAAGTGTTCATCAAGCATTTAAATGCAATCTTCCATAGAAAAATTGCCTTTGATGGCAAGTTTATGGTATCCAGCAGTGTTAACCAGTTTGTTGAATTGCAAAGCCACCTTGAATTACAGGATTCCACAACAGCCTCCTGAAAGCTAAGGGATATAGGTGTTGAATGAGTAATTGAAGGAAACCTTTGCTGTCATTCATTTCCCGTTCCACTGCAGTTTCTCCATGGCATCAGCTGCAGAAACTTTAGGAAGGGCTTACTTCTCTTCCAGTCAGAATCAGTAAGTACCTATATTCTTATAATAGCCTTCTCTTATGAAACTTCATATCTACATTTCCTACATTTCTTTAAATATATTACCCCTTTACATGACATGTTTATTTAGTTGCTCATATATTAAAAGGTAAGCTATCCTAAACTAGCATGTATGTCTTAAGATCTCCACATCCTTGAAAGTACATCTGTTAAAATAAAGTCTCCAAAAATTGCATGCAGATATCAGAAGAGATATATAGTCTAGCCTAGCATAAGTTAGAATAAGTACTTTGTTTTCAAGAAGTTACTTTCTATAACTTGGTGCTTTAGTGGTTATGTCTGAAGATATTATCTTTGGTGCACATGGATTGCTGCTTCATTAACAAAATCAGACTTGCTGCAAAAGTTTTCATTGTTCAGCTGATTTTTTTACTGGTAAGAACATTTTTATATCACAACATACACCAGATCAAGAACCATGCCTGCATAAATGCCTATACTAAAATCAGGCATAAGTTTGGTTCAACATGGGTTTAAGTTAAGAAAACAGCCCTTCTAAGTGAAATGAGCAATTGTTTCTAAAGGCATCAGAACTTCACCATATCTCAAAGATGTTCTTGTGTAAACACTAGTCCGTGACATCAACTCTGATTTCCAATCACCACAGGTTTATACTAGTACAGAGCAGTTCAGCATTGCTGATGACAATAAGGATATGACCTGTAAGGAATATTTCCAAAAAAATATAAAGCATGGAATGTTTCCTTAAGGCAGACAGCAAAAGAGTCAGAATGAAGAATGAACTAAATGCCAATAAAGCCAACAATTTTAGAGCAAACTTCTGAGAAGAAAAATATAAGTGCAATTTTTGTTTTTTCATAGCTTTGTGAGAGGTAAGAAGTTTCATGTTGGTGAATTATAGGCTTGAAAGAAAAAGGATATAACTACTTGTTTCTGTATGAGAGTTAAAGCCATCAAATGCCAGTGACATTTAGGATCTTGCGTGTCTTGTATTTAAATAGGCACATTTTGGTTCTCAGCCACTTCATGTCATGCCAGCAGCAGTGTAGAGCTCCACAGGCTGTCTAGAAACATTGTATTTCCTCATATTTCCTTAATACCATAGTCTGTGATATATTACACACCAAGACAGTTTTGATGATATAACAATGGCATGTTTCCTGTTGAAAAAGACTTACTGTGGTTTAAGAGAATTTTTCTCTCCACTAGTACCTGGTAACAGCTTGGAAGTCTTAGAGGACCTTTCACTAGAAAATAGTCTGAAGACATCACCTTAAAATTAATGTTTGACTGCCCCAGCTATTTTCATGGAGTTGCTCCAAGAAAAAAAACACTACTCTCTCTCTGGCAGGACTTTTTAAAATTTATTTTTACTGTTCAGTTTCTACAAGGGATTACTTCTAACCTTAGTTCTCCACCCTTTCTATTCAGCCTTCATAAGAACACGGCTCTTGATGTAGACAAGTGGGTTGTCACGTACTGCTAAAGGAAAGCATTGCAACATCTGTGTAGATAATCTAAACATTGGTGTAAGCTCCTTTCTGACCTTCTCTAGTTACCATACATGCCCTAGTGGCTGCATTTTACACAAGGGGGAAAAAAGCCACATAAAAAACAGTACAAAGTTTTAATTCTGATTTTTGTATTAGCCATGAGTGTTTTTAGCTAGTTTTTATACCATTGCTAAGCTGAACTTTTCCATGTTAAAGGAAATGTCCAGATTCATTTTAGGCAGGATTTGTCTCCATTTCAAGCAAGAAGTGTTTCTATTCATAGCCTGCCAATGAGCATATTAACCTGTATTTCTGTTTGCTTTGTGATTTCTTTCAGCATTTCAGCCAAGTCAGCTATTTTATTACTAAGGAGGGTCATTACCAATGCAATAATATTTATTAATTCAGTCTTATTGTGCAGATATGTCCAAGAGGCATCTGTTTATTTTAATTACTGTCTATTAATATAAAATAATAAATATGTGATGGATCACGAAAGGAAAAACTATCACAAAAATTATTTGGTGAATTGCCTATAACAATAGACAAAGACAATAAAGTAATACAACACTTTTTCAAACAACAGTATGAGCATTAACCCATTAATAAGCCACTACAAGCAACATGAAAAATATGGACAAGAAGGCGGCCAAGTGACCCACTGAACAGCTCCTAGAAAATCCTGAGCTACACTGGGAACACAGATATTTCTGATGACCTACCTAGCACCTTGTGGTGTGCTCACTGCTTGAACAGCCAGTCATGCACTTTTAGCCACTAACATCAACAATAGTCATATTTCAGGAGGTTCATCTGTAATGAGATTAGTTCAGGGATCTAGGGTGCTGTTCCCCCACACTTTTCAGCACTGTGGAGGGTGTATTTTTTGAAACCCTAACTACAGGACAAGAAGACTAGCAGAAAGGGGTGTCTTCACCTCTCTGACTAAAATGAGCTTTTGTCACTGCATGTGACCTCAGTGCCGAAGACGCAACTTGACCTAAAAGCTGGACATCACAGAGACCAATGAGCATTTTCTAAACTTGTCACTGTGTCCATATTGTACTAAAAGGTACAATAAAATCTTTTGTCATCCTCCTCTCTTAAAATCCCTTAAAATCTTCTATTTAGTCTTCATTTTAATTTGCTTTTTTTTTAGCTTCCTTCATAGGCTGCTGAGCTTTCTCTTCTACAAACCCATAGCAATATAAAAACAATAAAAACCATAGCCCCTGGCACCAAATAGGCCATTCAGAAAATAAGTTAGCATGAATAGATAAAATATCACTGTTAGGAGATGTCAGAGTCCTGAGCACTATCCCCTTCCCCATCCTGGGGGTGTGTCTGCCTGGGCTTGGAGCCAACACTGAGCTGATGTTTCTAGTGACCTTGGGGAGATCTCCTTAGGCAGCACAGCAGGTAGGGCTCAGTGGGATTTGTCCATCCCCTGGGAAAAAGCTGCCCCTGCCCTGTACCAGCCATGTTCCCACTGATCCATAGTCTGACCCATCACCCGGGGGCTGATATTCCTGCTTGGCCTCAGCTTAGTCCCAGGAAGGTGCTTGATGCAAGGGGCTGGGGCTTCCCCTAGCTGTCCTGCTCTAGTTGAGGTGGTGAGACAGCCCTGGCTTCCAGCCTCAGGGAACAGCTTGCTTGCTGTATGCTCTTCTGTGGCAGCTTGATTCAAACTGTGCTTATTCCAGTGAATCCAAGCTTTTCCACCTCCATATGAGCATATTTTATGCACACATATGTTTCTATACAATGCCATGTTGTTTGGTTTTTTCCTGTTTTGAATAACACACTGAATAATAAACTTTGGAAAGTGCTAAGAGCAGCTTTTCGTTGCCTAATTATTCAACTATTTTTACCACTACATTTTTAGCATATGTGCTGTTTTCTTCCTCTAGGCTAAAAATGAAACAGTTTTAAAGTATACGTTTGATCTGAAAGGATGCGGTTGGGAAGAAGAGAAGGAAGTTTATTACAAAGATGTTTGTGTTCAGACAGCCTACAAGGAACTCAATGTATTGTCACTGATTTTCAATTGGTATAAACATAGTGCACATAAGAATGTGCATCTTGAGGAATAATTGTTTACCAGTTGGCCGTAATGCAAAAACAAATTAAATATTTGCATTTTGGTGGCAACTATAAGACTACAGAAAATTTGTTTTCAGTCTTTTTTCCAATTCCTCTTTCAAAGTACATTACTAAAGATCTACCCTTATAAACATTAATTGAAAATGAAGATCAGGTTTGTTGCGCACATTCACTGTATCCCAAGCCATAGTTGTTCATAATTCTATTCACCTTGACCAGAATATTTTGTAGCTGATAAAGAACAAGGTCAGCTAATAGCACTACCGAAAAAAGAGAGAAAAAAGGTTATTTCCCTGATTTTCCATCAACAATATTAACAGATGTCACTGAAGTAAAGGTATTTTTTTCATGCAATATATCCATTTTAGCTCTAATAATTAATCAGTTATTCCAAAAGCCTATGGTGCAAGTCCAGTGACATAGTGACCTGGGTTTGATCCAAAGCCCTTTAAAACAATGGAATTTTTAATTTTGATATAACTATGCTTTGTGTCCAGCACTACTATGCATCCTTCCTGACACTCTTACTCTGAATGACTAAAAAAGTATTCTTTATACAAGCCCTGCATTATAGTGCCTTAAGCATTTACAAATCCCTGTACTTTCAGCTACTATTGACTGATACTAAATCTTCCTCCTCTGCTTTAACACTCTTTCCCATAGGTCCAGATCCTTTTTCAGAATAACTCCACAATCCCATACGGAAGTGTGAATTAATAAACCTTTCCACACATTCAAGCAGGAGAATAATCCATCCTACGTTTTTACAAGAAAAAAAGTGGTGCAGATGATGCTGAACCTAATTTGTGTGTTTCTGACATCCTTCATTTTATGTTTGAGTTAAGAATATTTGAATTATGTCCTGATTAGCAAATACGAGCAGTAATTTTTGAACCTACACTGAAGTTAACATCACCTGTCATCCATCTTCCTACTGTCCTCATTTATACACTGTTTATCACTACTACCTCTTTCTGAGCTATCTGCTCAGATCCTCTACCATAAACCTTGTGTACAAGTTGGGAATAGATGAGGTTAAAATGATATTGATTTATGAGGCTATATGTTTAACAGCTTCATCTTCATTCAGTATTTCAGTAAGGGAGCTTCAGAGCTTGATAAAGTCATAAGAACTGGATAAGCATATATCCATGGTGTAAGACTCTCAATTTCTGTCCTTCTTTCCTTCTCAATAAAATTGTTTTCTACTGGAAACATAGTTGACTTGTGAAGTCAGGCTCTTGTCAGACTGAAGAGAAGCAAATAGATATAAAGCAGGCCACCTGGTATGACAGTAATAAGGCTCTAGATCTGTTGTTATCAGGACCCAAAGCTGCACTGTGAAATTAGCTCAGAACTTTAATTAAACCTGTAGTAACAACTTACTTTTATTTCTTAATTATTATTTTATTGGGAATGCAGCTCAACAGAGGACTGAATGACTCAATGAACTAGTAAAAACTAATATAGCTGTTTCCCTCTGTGTTATCAGTGGAGATCAGAACCACCTTAACTGTTACAAACAGTCATTATCACAAGTATCCCTCTGGCTCTTTGGCATCTACAGAGAATTAATTAAAAGGCTCACACTAGCGTGCAGTTAACATTTCCTACTATCACTTTATATTTCATGTAGGCAAGCAAAGCAATAATAGGCTGCATCTACATTAATATTAGCATTATGGTTCAGGGAATTTTGGTGACTTTTCTCAGTGTGCACATCCACCATGCAGAGATTGTATTTACAGAGCTTATTTCATGCAAATAAACTAGATTATTTCAGAAGAAACTTTACCAGAAAGTCTATTCCAGTCCTATACCAGATGTGCTCCAAATCTGATGGGGGACAGTGGATAGTGAATCCAAACAGCTCCAAACCTTTGACAGAGTGAGGATGTTTGGTCCATGGAACCAGAGTAATTTTAGTCTGATTTGTAACCCCTAAACTTTACATTATATAAATACAGGGACTTCAGAAACAGTTATTTCAATCCACTGAACCAGCCCTTTTGCACCAAATTTCTCAACAACAAAGACACAGTGGGTCACTGGGATTTAACAGTACATTAAATACAGGGAGAGGATATTAAACCCAAGAAAGTTGTCTTCATTGTCACCTGTCTGAGCATGGTACTTTGAAGATAAACATGTAAAGAACTACATGAACAAGGTCCCCATGCACATACTCTTTTGCAATGCAACTTTAGAATCCACACGTAATACAAAGTTAGGGTGGACATACTATTATGATAACATTTGTGATGCATTGGTACTTCACTCACAGTTCTGAGCTTGGATATTGTCTATCATAAGTCTCTTCCATAATGTCTAATATCTCTGTGCACAGCTGCAATAGTATTAGTATTATGTATTAATGGCCAGGCTTTCATCCTAAAATATCAAAATAAGACAGCAGAAATAGGGTCCATTGATCTCTACTGACAGATGAATACCACTAAAGCCAAAAGTAGCTCTGCCAGGGAATTCAATGGAACATTTAAGTAATAGTACCCAATAGCATCTGACATGTAATCTCAAGAAACTCAGATATACTTGGAGAATACACTTTCATTGTACTCATCTACACATTGTATTCATCTAAAAGCTGTGTTTACTAGACCAATAATCAAAAATGGCTAAATTTTAGTCTAAAAATTCTTTTAACTGTATTAAAAATCTTAATTATATGTTTTAATTACTACCTCTATTATATTCAATTCATATATTTAAAAGAAGTTACTGGAAAAAAAGGATCTGTGATCTGCAAAGTTCAAGGAACACTGAAAACGTTGAATGCATTCAAGTTTCACTGATAAACTTGTTCGTACTTACCTTTTGACAAATGATGTCTTCATTTGCCTACTTGTTTATGTAGTACTTAAGGGCAAGGGAGCCCATGAGGGCTGGGGGCTCTTCAAAAAGGAGATCCTAGCAGTTCAGGAGAAAGCCTTCCCCGTGTTCTGGAAAAAAAAACCAAGCAGGGTTAAAAAACAGTTTGGTTGAACAGAGAGATCTTGAGTGACATCAAAAAGAAGAGGAAGGTTTATGGGCTTTGGAAGAGGGG